>JAYESD010000484.1:0-28025 GCA_036927565.1 Tuctoria greenei
CCATTTGTTAAATATACTAAGATTTATGGACTATCAAAGTCCAGCATAGTTTATGCCAGACAACATATATACATAGGGAACTACATTAAATTGCAGCATTTGATTATTTGTGGAGTAGAAATATTGTAAGATTATTCATTAATATTACAAGACTCGTGAATTATATCTACCCCCAACAAGAATAATAATAATCATGCAGTTTGACAATACTTTTTTATCAAAAATTAATCTCAAAATACATATGGATGTAAGTCACCCCCTATAGAAATCCAATATCATGGAAACTAGTTGCCATTCCTCACTAAAACTAGTTGCGTCTCCCTATATAATACTCATGGAGGCTCCACCAGAATAACATAAGCCGATACTTACTTCTAGACTACCAGCTACACCTGTTACAGAACTGGAACTCAGATCAAATCTTTGAGCACCCAAACTTGCATTTTTTCAAGGTTTATTTTCCACTTTCCTTTTTTTTAAGCTAACTTACTTTGATGTTTGGCTGGACTGCGGGCTGGGCCAGGTAACTTACGTCGGTAGTTACATGGGCTAACTTACGTCAGTTATGGCGAGACCGATGTAAGTACCATTGGATAACTTACGTCGGTGTAGCTGGGCCGACGTAAGCTAATAGGGGATAACTTAAGTCGGCCTTGCCATCGCTGACATAAGTTATGTTTTATTTTCTTAAAAAAGTTGCTTACCTCGCACGATGGCGAGCTCACAGAACAAACATACACAACATATATATAGTCAAAACAGCAATAAACAGTCATAAATATATAGCAAACCCATCAACCACATCAGAAACTCTGAAAGAGCTAGACATGACACCCTCGACTACCTCTGAAGCCAAAAAGCTTGTTATTATGCTTCCCCTCGGGTGCCGGTAGCTGTGTTGAAGGAGTTTGCACTTCCATCGCCACACCCTACAAGAGAACATTAGAGTTGTCACTCTCTTCCTACCCCCTCTCTTCCTCTCACTCTCTTCCTGTCCATCTTACTCTCCCTCTCCCTCTCTCTCTTTCTCTCTTTCTCACATTCTCTTACACTCTCTTCATCTTTCCCTCACTCTCTTCCTCTCCCTCACTTCCTCTCCCTCTCTTTATGTCACACTTCTATCGTCCTCTCCCTCTCTTTCTTTCATTCTCTCACTCTCTTCCTCTCCATAACTTTCTCTCACTCTCTTCATCTCCCACTCTTGTGTCACACTTTCCCTCTTCCTCTCCCCCTCTTCCTCTTGTTCTCTCTCCCTTCCTCACACTCTCTAGCATCCTGTCTCTCTCTCACTTTGCCCTCTCTCTTCCACTCCATCTCTCCCTATCTATGTCCCTCTTACTCCACCTCTATCTCACCTCTCTCTCTCTATCAACCTGTGTCTATCTCTCTGACTCCACCTCTATCTCACTATCTCAACCTATGTTCTACATCCTTCTATACCTATGTGAAATACTGTAATGAATACGATAATATTAAAGAAAGAGTTTGTGTCGGGGTTACCTTCGGCAGTGGAAACGAAGGAATCTTGGTCTGTTGGTCGGTCTGTCGAGCAAGAGCCCGCCATTGCTAAATACTAGAAGATATATGTTACTGAAATGCTATGAAGCTGAACTACAGTAGTTTAAATTACTTACCGCCACCATTGCTTACATCTGGGCCATGTACATGGTCGTGACCTCCTGGAAGGATCTCGACCTCTTCTACTCTGCCTTCGACCTGTCCAGCTTTGCCTGGGTCTACATCAGCGTCTCCGTCACGGCATTGAGCTCTAACTGGGTCTACGAGAGAGGATCACTTGACGGCTCAAGAGACGAGGCTTGCATTGATGAAGTGCCTCTCAAAGGTCGCACCGACCTTGAGTCGACAACTCCATCAAAAATGGCAAACCTTCAAAAGAATGAAAAATACTAGGTAAAAAGAAGGTATATTTAAAAAGAAATAAAACAAATTACCCCAACCCATCGTCCATGGGCCTTCCCGCCTCTGCTCGCGTACACGATTTGGGGTTCGATCAGCCCGTTTTCCCAATCTAGTCTTCGCCGTGTATCTTCTCGACCTCTTGCACATATTTTTTCTAGAAAACAAAGAAATCCTGAAGAGTATAATATTATTAGTTATTATGAAATTGATGAATTTTGAAAACTTAGCAGTCGATCAGCTACAGCCTGATTGCACCGCCCAGGCTGCGAAGGGTCAATTCCCTTGTGATGTCTCTTCCAAACCATGGTCGGGTTGGCTCCTGAACAGTCTCTCATTGCTGTATAGCCATGTTATTGAGACAAATATATAATGAACATATAAATGAACTTAAAATGTACTTACCATGCATTTAGCCAAACCCATGTAGCCATCGCCGAAGTAGTTGTGCTTGCCCTCGGAACCCCGACTGCACTATCTTGCCTTTATGGAATTAGCGATGAAAGTATTGCTAGCCCAGTGCCGACATAGAGCTCGGTACTCCTGGGGTTGACCCAGTAGCTAGGAAATACTAACCTGCAAATATTTCATATTTATCAATGCAGTTAACATACGCATGTTTTGTAAATATTTAACAATAACAACTTACCTCCGCGTACTGCTCCTCTAAAAAGGTTCCAAAGAGAACAAAAGAATATCTGGCCACGTAAGATGAAAATCTGAATTCAACAGACTTTCCCCAGTTGCAATACTTGATATTTCTGCAGAATGCTTGCAACTGATTAAAGACCGGAAATAATTTTCTTCGAGTTGTACATATCCTTAGGCACTTTGTTGGGTTGTGGAAGGGCATCTTTGAACAAATCGATGAACATGTTGTAACAATTGTTAGAAAAGAAGAACATAGACTTAATTGCCATAAGTATAGTCACAAAATTGAGAATTGACATTTTAGTGTGTTCATGCAGTGCCTCTTCTAAATCTTTGAGACGTTTGAAGAACTCTTTAACCTCTACTGTTTCACGATCTTTTGTAAGCTCTGGTCGTATAGCTTCCAACATCTCATCCATCATATCAACCTCTGTGGCATCATCATTGTCCGCTTCCACTTCTTGTACATCTTAAGAAACTGTCTCGCTGTGGAAGTTCCACAACTCATAATGTGACACATAACCGTTTCGACACAAGTGCATCGTAAGTTCCACTTTGTCCAAAAATGTTCCGTTTCGGCATTTCGTATATGGGCACCTCGCCTTATCGCTATTTGACAACGAAAAATCTCGTTCCACAAAAGCTTCTGTCTTGGTGTACCACTCATCTGAGTGACCACCAGTTCTGCTCTTGCAACCAGTGTACATCCAACTACGATCTTCAGCTATGTTTGACTCTGCAATTAATAGCCAGATAAATTACCTTTAGTTTCTCATTAATTTATGCATAAAAGAGGAAATAATGAGACAGACAGTGAACTGGGTCCGTGCTAGTTCAAAGCCCGACACGGGCCATGCTCGGGCTTGACCTCAGACCCAGCTCGCTTGCCCTCGGCTCCCTCGCCTCGTATTGAATCTATGAGGATGCGAGGCGAGCCCAACGAGCGATGATTCCTAGACTCTCATCCAGAGGAGGCGAGGCGAGGACCCCGGCAACACGACAAGACTATTGGCGAAGAAGCTGTGGAGGAGGCCACGACTACAATGGTCTACACGACACGATTACACTTATTGCGTGACGTGCCCATCTAGGTTGGTCACTTAACCGTAATGATTCATCAATGTTTGATTATCATCCGTCTCTGAAATCAAGAAATTTCGGCAGCATAACGCCGCATATTTAACACTACACCTCCCCATCCGGTGCAGTCCTTAAAGTACAAAGGGGGGCAACTGGTTAGCTCGCAAACCTGTTGCCTTACATATTTTGCGAGTCAAGGACACATACTCACAACATACATTTTTGGAGCTTTTATGGACTTATATGTACTCACAAACACGCCGATGTGAACGTACGGGGGTCCTTGCGGTGAAGAGATACCTAGCTACAGACTTTTAGGGTTAGTAATGGGCCGCCCGGCCCATATACAGTTAACCCTAATGATTCACCTCATGTCACCAGTCACGGGTCACGATCGTGACCCACACTGCCTATATACGCTAGGGTTGGGCCTGATGGGCCGTATATACGCTACATATATTCCAAGGCTCGGCCAGGCACGACACGCTCGGCCCGCGAACAGGTCCGGCACGGCCAGAAAGGGGAAAATGGGATCTGTTATGCTTGGCTTTGTCTTATGGCCCGTCGTACCGGCCTGTCCCGGCACGACAAATTTGCGAGTCGCGCCGGGCATAATGATTTCATGCACGAGACCGGCCGGGCTCGGGCCGGGCCAGCCCAACACAGCACATTGGCCATCTATAGCCACGATAGAACCTAAGTGCCCCGACAGCTGGCCGCCCTCGACGCCGCCCTCGACATAAACCAATTAAGCATAATCTACACTACACTAATTAAGCATAATCTACACTAAGCAAATTAAGCACAATTAAGCAACTTAACCACTTAAGCATAATTAAATAAACATAATCTAAAGTAGGAAAATTAACTAATTAAGCATAATTAAATAAACAATTAAGCAATTTAAGTATAATTTAAACAATTCAATTCAATTCAATTTCAAAATTGAACAATTCAATTCAAGTCAATTCAAATCAAATTTAAACGTAGCAATTCAATTAAATTCAAATTTCAATGTCGAGGGGGTGTGGGGTGGGCGGGGTGGGGGTGGGGGGTCTGTGGAGGGGGTGGGGGGGTCTGATCTGCTGGGGAGGTGGTGGGGGGGGGAGGGGGGTGGGGGTGTCTGTGTAGGGGAGGTGGGCCGGGGAGGGGAGGGGGAGGTAGGGTGGCCGTCGGCCAGGGAGGGTAGGGGGAGCGGGGCCGGAGATGGGAGGTGGAGGGGGAGGGGAAGGGAGGTCGGGGAGGCGAGGGGGGCAGCTCTCAGCCGTGTAGGGGAGGTGGAGGGGGAGGGGGAGGGAGGGCCGGACGGCGGCGATCGGTGAGTGAGGGCGGGGCGGTGGTAGCTAGGGGAGGGGGCAGGGAAGCCGGGCCGGCAGTCGACACGGAGGGGAGGAGAGGGGAAGGGAGGATACCTGGTGGTGGCAGCGGCGGCAGCGGACGGTGGCGGCGCGGCGGCGCAGCGGCGGGGAGCGGTGGCGTCGGGAGCGGCAACATCGGGCACGGTCGGCGGGGAGAAGAGAAAGCGGCGGCTAAGGAAGAAAAAGAGAAGGCGCGCGCGGGGTAGGATAAAATACGTAACTTACGTTGGCTAAATATTAAACTTACGTCGGTCGACCTAACTTACGACGGCCATCCTATTAGCCGACGTAAGTTAAGGCTTATTTACGTCGGCCCACTTATTTATGTCGGCCTGTTGTCCTGGCCGACATAAGTGATCATTAATTGTTGTCAGGCTAGTTACTTACGTCGGCAGCCGACGTAGGTTAAGTTACTTACGTCGGTTTTCTACAGCCGACTTAAGTTAATTAAATTACATCGGCCAGCCGACATAAATTAACCTAGCTGACGTAAGTATCAGCGTTTCCTGTCGTGGTTTTAATATTTCACCGTCACTAGGCTCACTAGTGCATATGCGGTTCAACATGTGTGCTTACACATGCATACGCCTTGCTGTACCCATAGGTCTCTTGTGAAAATGATTCTTCATACATCAAAGGAACCTTACATCGTGGGTTATAGACTCCAACATTCATCCAACTTGTCCTCGACAGCTTATTCAGAGGCTGATTCGGCTGGGTGGCCGATACTCAATTATCCATTACAGGATATTGTGTTTTCTTGGAGATTCTCCCATTTCTTGGTCATATAAACATTAAGCAATGGTGTCACAGTTGAGTGCCAAAGCTAAACGCACAGCTGTTTCTAATGCTGCCACCAAAATGTTGTTGATTAAAACAACTTCTTTAGGAGCTTCATGTTCCAATATACAAGGCTAACATCCTACGCTGTGAATGTCTCCACGGTTTACCTCCCTCGGAGCCGAGTTAACCATTGCTGCACAAAAGTATATTGAACTTGATATTCGTTCGTTGGAGAGAAGGTTACTCTACATGCAGTCATTGTTCTGAACGTTCCAACACATTTATAGTTAGCCCACATAATGATGAAGGGATTATGACATCGCCATTTAAAGTTTGTTGTTTATTCATCATATTACCATCTCTGTTGTTTTTGAGAGGAAGATAGGGGTTTATTTATCATTAATATCAATATTTACTTTTAGACATGTAGGATGTGAGTTTAGCAAATTTATCGGTCGCCAGAGAGCTCGGAAGAAACCGTTGGCCGATCGTTGGGGACTATTGATTTGCCCACCTGCAGGGGTAATGATCCTAAGATTGCCATCACTTGAAGTGGAGGGAACAGCATTCAATAGTCACTAGCAACCCCGGACCTCCCCCGCTCTTTTTTTTTGTGTATTTTAATGTCAAACCTTGTTTTCTAATACCATATGTCTGTAGTTGGTTCTTTTCAAAAGTGCATATCATTCCATTATCATACATCTTGATATGATGATGTCCATTTACTATAGATTTGATTTTATAAATATGACATTTTGAATGGATCCTGAGCTTCTTAAATTGGTACGTGGTAAAGTTTCATCCGTGCCTTGGAAGAATACTGCATGCCTCTAGAGAACACAACTGTTTTATTTTTTCGCAACATACTATTGTTTTTTTTTGTACAGCCACGACCTTTCCAACAAAGTTCTCTCTGCTGTAGATGTCAGTTGTCATTATTGGATCTTATGCTTATTTTCTTTTACCAATGTTCTGTTGCTAACTCCTGTTTTTTCTTTTTTAGCTCACATCGAGCAAGGATTGGCTCCGATATCCTGTTTTTAGTATTTTGGACTGAAATATATTATTGTTATCTGTTGCCATGAGAGCTTTTGTACTTTTAATTTGTCTTTCATAGTTTTTTCCATAACTTTGTAGTTCCAACAACTGATAATTTGCATAAACTACTAATGCCAGTGTTTTTCATATAGATAGTCTATTATAGGCTGTTGAGACCTATCCTGTGGTAAAATTTTGGAAAGCTCCACCTTATACATTGGCATATGCAGTGTATATTTTGATGCCCATCTGTTGTGCACGCCTTACTGTTCAGAATTTTTGACTATTGATATGGACGTGAATAATATCATTAAATGTGTATCCTGTGCAGGGCAATGTTATATTGGAATGAACACCACATCAGATAAACTCTATGCACATCGGAGGTGTAAAGAAATGGTATATATTACCTAATTTTGTATGTAATCAACAATAAAGAAACCATAGAAACATTATTCTTTTTTTCCAATACCTTGTCTATGAATACAATATGAAAACATGATTTCCCTTAATCCTTGCATGTGTCACAATATGGAGACTTTGTTAGTAAAGTCCTAGGATCGGAGATTATGCTCATACCGTTGACACGTATACCCCAAATATGTGCAAAATTAACACCACGTTATAATCAATAAACAAGCAACCCAGGTCTTATCCCACTTGGAGATAAATATTTTCTAAACAAACAATGATTACAAAGAATAACATTATGTAGTAATGAAGTTTTCATATACTTCAGGTATAGAATGTACATATTAAAATGTGAGTTGTGCCTCAGATTATTGCTGGATCAAGATGAAGTAAGTTCTTCACGCCCGGAATGGAGGCATGAAACCAAATTTTTAAAAAAATTCTACTCATCACTCATACTAAATCTTACAATGATGCTAGGCTGGAAAGCGTATATGATTCGTAAACTCTCATCTACTCATTTTGATATATCCATTCTTCACTTAATAAAAGAATTAAATAACAATCCAAACAAGCATTATGATTTGAACAGTTTCTTAAGAATATAACGGAAACATTGACTAGTATGGTAACTATTAGTCATTATACTTCTCACAAGGCAACTATTGCATGATAACATTAAATTCAACCTAAATAATGATCAGCATTGTAGAGCCTTCCATTGAATTAATAAAAGGGACCGAATAACAAAATTGGATATCTAATTATTGTTCTTCTTGTTTTCTTTGCTGTGGGAGCTAATGTGACCACCCAATCCTTGGTGCGAGTAGAATATCGCAGAACAAATGCGGCATGGATGCACCTTACAGTGGACTGGTGGAACTTCAGCTATGGGGCTCATAGCAGGTTTGACGACATCAACAGATGTACCAGCTAGAACACCAATAGGCTCGGGATGTTCCATTAGGAGATACGAGGACATTGCATTCTGACCAAAACTATATGTGGGTTCTGCATGTAGTATCTTGACAAAATGATCAATATTGGATTCTAACCCAGATTCATCTCCCTGCATGTAATTTTATTTCAGAAAGTCGACTTTTTATGTTTAATTATATAAAGGGGTCAAGGAACAGAAACAACCTTGGAAACTTGGAAGGTTGGGTACTTAATGATCGGACCAGGGTCCAACACCGGTAATAGGAGGGCTTTGCATAAGACCTTGTGACGTAAATGTGCTACCATATAGTGTAGGAGTCTGATCTGGTTCAAGTTGTGGCGGTGGAGCTTCCATGCTGCTCCACTGTGGTGGCATCGCTGTTGTGCCCACCAATGCTTCGTGCAGAGGGGAAATATATGGGTGGGTTGTTCCATACTGGATATCCTTGCTGGGGGACCTATCAGAAGGATTCATCCCTAATATGATCAAAATCTTTGGATGATTCTCTATGAGGACTTTTGAGGGCAGATTTTTATGATTTTCTTCAAGGACTATTGAGGGAAACATTAGATGATTCTCTTGAAGGACTATATTGATGAATATTTATAGATAGTATCCAAATCTATGTAAAAATTTTCATTGATTTAGCATCTGATAGATATTGTCACAATGCATGATCATTTATTACTTATACGACTGGATACATTTGTAAAGAGGAAAATGCACCAGAGGTACATGAACCTGTCCAACTATATCTTCCATGCCTACAATTTTTTTATTTTGCATTTCTAGATCCATGAACCTTTCTATCTGTATCAACTGGGTAAATATTTTTTTCCTCTGAAGTTATAGGTGCATGAACATTTTAACAACCCCAATGATTTTCTCCCAGTAACGTTGCTCGAAAAAGAGGGTGAGTGAGAGAGAGAGAGGAGGAGGAGAGCGAATGGAGACATGTGTGATGCTGCATATATCAGGACTACAATGGTCTGATGGCTATTACAGTAAAGAAAAATTTCATGAACCCAAGTGATATAGATGAACAGGTTAATGAACCTAGAAATACACAACAAAAATTCATGTACCAAGATGACACACCTAGACAAGTACATGCAATACTTATTCAATTTCCTCGTTTCTAAATTTGTCTACTGCACTTTGATACATACAAATAAATGATAGGATATAAACAATTTTCCTACTGTAGGAGCATAATATTTTTTATGGATTGTATGGTAACATTTGAATAATTATGTTTTCAACAAAAATGCACGCAATAAATTTATTAATTAAATAATGCTAGTTTTATATAACTTTTTCAACATTTGAAACATCTAACATCAATAGAAAATTATTAATGATATCAGCCTGATATGATTTGGGGCTAGTTAAAATGCACTGTAGAGAAAGGAGCATCTCAGCAAATCTTTTGTTTGGGTGATATCTCAGACAATATGAGAACACAAATGAGCTATATGTGACACGGTAGAGGAGCACCGCAAATGAATATGAGCTTCGATGACCCAAAGTAGGGTTGTTGGGAATGACACTGCCAGGTGGAGATAAAATGGTATCTACAAAAAAAAGTTGTATATGGCCAACTCTCAAAGCGGGTATACTGTTTTCATCATGCAAAGCTTCATCAACAAAGAACATCCTAAGTACTTGTGCTTGCTAACGAAGTATTTATGCGGTCGTAAGCAAGCAATGTGTTCTCGTTGTCAAACCATTGCTGCCGAGCTTCTATCGGTGGAGTACAAATCAACCAGCTCTGATGATTCCTTGCTTGTTTTGACCAAGATACTGACATGGCATATCTTCTCATTTACGTTGAAGAGATCATGATAATAGCCTCCTCTGCATCGCTTCTTCACAAAGTTACTCAACATCTTTATCAAAAGTTTACCATAAAGTACGTTGGATCGTTGCAGAATACACTCTTGACCGTGCAAGAATGCTCAAATGCAAATCATTGTCAACATATGACGAGACCAAGGAAACGGTCACATGCAATGATGGAATTCCTTCAAGTGATGCATCGTTCTACAGAAGTATCACACACATACTTACATATCTCACCCTCACGAGGCCCGATAATACATATGAAGTTCAAGATGTCTGCTTACACATGCATGTGCCTTGTTGTACTCATTGGTGTGCTGTAAAGAGGATTCTTCATTAAATCAAAGGAAACTTATATCAAAGGTTACAAACTTGAGGTTCATCAAACTTGGCCTTAACAACTTATTCAGAAACTTTTGGATATTGTGTGTTTCTTGGAGATTCTCTCATATCATGGTTGATTGAGTGCAAAAGCTAAATACATGGATGTCCCAAAAGCTGAATATCCAAGGCTAACCATCATATACTTTGAAAATGTCTCAACGGTTACCGTACATAGAACCCAGTTCACCATCAATGCATGAAGCATAATTAACATCATTTTTATTTTGTTAGAGAAAAGGTCATGTTGCATGAAGTGAAGGTTCTGCACGTTACATGTTTACAAATATCTGACATAATGATGATGTGATTGGCGTCATTGATTTTTGAAGATAGTGGTTCATTCATCATATTACCATTTTTGTTGTTTTTCATAGGAAGGTAAGGTTTCTCCAATGTCATGCACTCTAGCGGGAAGCCTATACCATAATCCATACCACGCGAGAAAAGTTTCTTTCAATAGGTTAATATATTAGTCATGTTTGACAAACCCGACTCCCATACAAGCAAACTCAAGCGGGTCATCTAGAAGAAGGGTAGGTTTTTGGAAACTACTATCCAGACCGAATATAAATATTCCTAGTAGTGTAATGGAAGCAAACCTGAGTATCAAGTTGTGTTCATCTATCAATTGTTGATGAACAAGAAGATCAGGATCCCTTGAGAATCCGCTGCAACAACATACTCCTCATTCAGATGTGTTGTCTCCCATGTGGCAGAGAACTAATGTCCATAAAATTCTCCTCCTCACAATCTTCAATGTTGAACTAGATGTGAGGAATGATTTGAGTAGGATCAACTAGACAACTGGCCCTTGAATTGTTGGAGTTGGCAAGAGAGGAATTTTGCAAGTTGGGAGAAAGGCGGTGAGAGGAGTTGAACGATTTGTAGTTCTTGTACTTGTAATAACTATGTCCGGTTTGCGGAGGCTTGTGCCTTCTAAAGTTATGGAAGATTAATCAACATCTAGAGAAGTTCAAGTGATGTCCTTGCTTGCATCTCCTCGAGAACCAATAAGACAAAATTTACCCCCATCCAATAAATGTAACAGTGCAAGACTTGAACTGTTACAGATAATTTCTTTATGTACTTTTGTAGCAACACCAGACACGGATAGTATGCTTATTGTGAGTACCAGTTCCAGTTGAGGACAATTTCTGATTTATCACACACACACACACACACACACACACACACACACACACACACACACACACACACACACACACACACACATATATATATATATATATACACACACACACACACACACACACACACACACACACACACACACACACACACACATATATATATATATATATATATATATATATATATATATATATATATATATATATATATATATATATAACATTTCCAAACATGAACTGGTGTAGAATGTGTGCCTTGTTTCAGTGCTGTTTTCAGCTAAGAATGGTTATTGATACGAACTTTCTATACTGGTTCTTCGTGTCACAATGGCCATGCGGCCGCGGTTGTTTAGAACTGATTCTTACAGTACTTGTGAACCAACTTGGGCAAGTACGAATGATTGTTTCTATTGTAAAGTGGAATTATGAATGGTAAACATTATGCGACAACACAAGTTACCTAAAACAATATTTTCCATAATCTTTGGCATCATGAGCTAAAAACGATAGAGATAAACAGATGATCATGCATCATTCATCTTTATATCCAACAACACACTATTTCTCATACTCATTTTGTACCTGGTTCAGTCCACCTTCTTATTCAATTTCACCATGATCCCAGTGGATGTTGTCAATTCTAAGGCTCACAGAACTATCCATAAATGCAATGGCATCGATGTACCTTTCACCTAAGAGTACTTCAAGATTTGAATTTCTACAGGGAATGTCAGAAGCATACCTTTTCAGGCACCAGCTCTACGGATTATGACAGCCAAGAGAAAAGGTATTGTGAGATCCAACAATGGTAGTTTCTTGCTATGTCAACATGTAGGGACTGTTCTACCCAACTATATTTAAGACATAACTCTCCTGGATGTGTAAATCAATGGTGATGCACCAAAATAGTAGTTTTGCTGATTAGGCCAGAAAACACTCGAGGGCAACCCATTTTCTACAGTATATACAGTCTCGTACCTTCCATACTTATGTTCATAATGTTCATCCTAGTTTTCAAGTACTTGCCAAAGCAAGTCAAAATAAAAAAGTAGAAGCCTATCATATAGCGATGCCAAAAGTGTGAACATCAGCAGAAATAGAAACATTAAACTTTTATATTTTCTGATTGGTGTTTTGCTAAGGTTCAGTTCTTCATCATTTTCTCTCATTGACTCCATTCATTACTTTCGGCTAGCAGCTTCATTCCTTCTCACCCAATCTAAGGTCCCTGGAGCTGCTCTTCCTTCGTAAGATCTTTTGTGCCCCGGTGACATGCCACCCGCAGTGCCCGAACCCTCTTGCACCATGACGTAGTACTAGGGAGGAAATAGTGAGCATTCTGCGTCTGCACTATCATTACACCATTTTTTCCATTGCAGTCGTTGTAGCATCATGTGATGTAAGTTATTAAGTATTTTTAATTTTCCTTGAAGTGAACTTATATTAGAGATGAAATCTTTCATTGAAATATTGAACCTAATTCGGAGTGCATTTTACTTGAAACATTTCCTTCAGATCATGGAGAGAACCTTCTCCTTGTTCTTCAAACTATCGCTTAACATGAATGTTGTTTTTAACTTTTCAGTTTTTTAAGATGATTTTTTCAGTTTTGTTTTTGTCTCTACGAGGTTGATCCAAAACATTATTTGTTCATTACTTGCATCAACCCAGACGTTCTATTGTTTGAATGTTATGTTGACATGAAACTTCCATTTGTTTCTAGTTCTCATGACATGACACGGGCAATAGTGGAAAAGGGAGGGAGGTGGATGAGGTAGGAGATGATCCTAGACCTAAATTTGAAACATCCAACCAACATAAAACATAATCTAGTTTATTCATCATTAGAATCAATGTTTACATTCAAACATCTAGAAGGTGAGTATAGCAGATACCAACAAGCCCTCGGACCACCTTAAATAAAATAAATTCCCTAATCACCATGTGAGATGAAGAGGCATAGGAGCCAAGAGTACTCGTAGTCGTATCAACAAATGGTTGACACAACTTGACCACTCGCTGCTGCCATGCAAGAGCAGCCAAACTGATGATCGGAAATAGAGTTAACGGTGTCATTGCCATCTCTTTATAATGCACCTTGCAAAATGGAGTGACGGTCGCACAAGCTGTCATGGACCACGTATTCTCCAAACGCGGTCATGACACCGTGACAGTGAATGGAATGCATCTGAGATGTGTGGGTCCTGCTGGGCCATCCAGGTATACTTTTCATGATAATTATCCGCGATCATCTTTCTTTTTTCCCCAATTGTTTGGCAGCTGCTCTTTCCAAAATTCTGGAGCAATTGCCGAAACATCAACAGGAATCCCGGACAGTGGATCCACGTCGAGTACACCCATCCGTTATCCAATTGGAACACCACATTCATCATATATGGAAGAGATATCTGAATTTTAAAATACTCAATTCAACAGAAGAATGTTGATTAACATCATATATATATATATATATATATATATATATATATATGATTCATGAAAGGGAAACCAATGTTAAATGACTATAAATTTTTAAAACTGGTTCACTGCTCACCCCTCTACCTAAACTGACCAAAATTTGATACAATCGGATTTTAATTCAGGTAGATGCAAAATCATGTCTGGAGGTGAATAACAAAGATACAATTAACTTCAATACCTTTCATAGAATATATTTATTTGCACCCAGATCAGAGCTGGTTTAAGAGATATGTATTTGAAAATTTGATAGATTTTCTGGAAAATTTCAATAGAAACTCCTTTGGAATTGGCTGATTCGAACCCACAATTCCAGAAACTTATAGTCAAAATTTGCACAAATCAGGAATTAAAAAGTTGTAACATATCATACATGGGTTTCCAAAAATGTATAATATGTCCCTTAGTGATTTTTCTATAGAGAGTTACGGTCGAATACTGAGAAAACGAAAACTATTTCCAGAAAAAATTTATACGGCTGCCATATATTTCCAACAATGTATAATACACCTCCATTTGTTAAATATACTAAGATTTATGGACTATCAAAGTCCAGCATAGTTTATGCCAGACAACATATATACATAGGGAACTACATTAAATTGCAGCATTTGATTATTTGTGGAGTAGAAATATTGTAAGATTATTCATTAATATTACAAGACTCGTGAATTATATCTACCCCCAACAAGAATAATAATAATCATGCAGTTTGACAATACTTTTTTATCAAAAATTAATCTCAAAATACATATGGATGTAAGTCACCCCCTATAGAAATCCAATATCATGGAAACTAGTTGCCATTCCTCACTAAAACTAGTTGCGTCTCCCTATATAATACTCATGGAGGCTCCACCAGAATAACATAAGCCGATACTTACTTCTAGACTACCAGCTACACCTGTTACAGAACTGGAACTCAGATCAAATCTTTGAGCACCCAAACTTGCATTTTTTCAAGGTTTATTTTCCACTTTCCTTTTTTTTAAGCTAACTTACTTTGATGTTTGGCTGGACTGCGGGCTGGGCCAGGTAACTTACGTCGGTAGTTACATGGGCTAACTTACGTCGGTTATGGCGAGACCGATGTAAGTACCATTGGATAACTTACGTCGGTGTAGCTGGGCCGACGTAAGTTAATAGGGGATAACTTAAGTCGGCCTTGCCATCGCTGACATAAGTTATGTTTTATTTTCTTAAAAAAGTTGCTTACCTCGCACGATGGCGAGCTCACAGAACAAACATACACAACATATATATAGTCAAAACAGCAATAAACAGTCATAAATATATAGCAAACCCATCAACCACATCAGAAACTCTGAAAGGGCTAGACATGACACCCTCGACTACCTCTGAAGCCAAAAAGCTTGTTATTATGCTTCCCCTCGGGTGCCGGTAGCTGTGTTGAAGGAGTTTGCACTTCCATCGCCATACCCTACAAGAGAACATTAGAGTTGTCACTCTCTTCCTACCCCCTCTCTTCCTCTCACTCTCTTCCTGTCCATCTTACTCTCCCTCTCCCTCTCTCTCTTTCTCTCTTTCTCACATTCTCTTACACTCTCTTCATCTTTCCCTCACTCTCTTCCTCTCCCTCACTTCCTCTCCCTCTCTTTATGTCACACTTCTATCGTCCTCTCCCTCTCTTTCTTTCATTCTCTCACTCTCTTCCTCTCCATAACTTTCTCTCACTCTCTTCATCTCCCACTCTTGTGTCACACTTTCCCTCTTCCTCTCCCCCTCTTTCTCTTGTTCTCTCTCCCTTCCTCACACTCTATAGCATCCTCTCTCTCTCTCACTTTGCCCTCTCTCTTCCACTCCATCTCTCCCTATCTATGTCCCTCTTACTCCACCTCTATCTCACCTCTCTCTCTCTATCAACCTGTGTCTATCTCTCTGACTCCACCTCTATCTCACTATCTCAACCTATGTTCTACATCCTTCTATACCTATGTGAAATACTGTAATGAATACGATAATATTAAAGAAAGAGTTTGTGTCGGGGTTACCTTCGGCAGTGGAAACGAAGGAATCTTGGTCTGTTGGTCGGTCTGTCGAGCAAGAGCCCGCCATTGCTAAATATTAGAAGATATATTTACTGAAATGCTATGAAGCTAAACTACAGTAGTTTAAATTACTTACCGCCACCATTGCTTACATCTGGGCCATGTACATGGTCGTGACCTCCTGGAAGGATCTCGACCTCTTCTACTCTGCCTTCGACCTGTCCAGCTTTGCCTGGGTCTACATCAGCGTCTCCGTCACGGCATTGAGCTCTAACTGGGTCTACGAGAGAGGATCACTTGACGGCTCAAGAGACGAGGCTTGCATTGATGAAGTGCCTCTCAAAGGTCGCACCGACCTTGAGTCGACAACTCCATCAAAAATGGCAAACCTTCAAAAGAATGAAAAATACTAGGTAAAAAGAAGGTATATTTAAAAAGAAATAAAACAAATTACCCCAACCCATCGTCCATGGGCCTTCCCGCCTCTGCTCGCGTACACGATTTGGGGTTCGATCAGCCCGTTTTCCCAATCTAGTCTTCGCCGTGTATCTTCTCGACCTCTTGCACATATTTTTTCTAGAAAACAAAGAAATCCTGAAGAGTATAATATTATTAGTTATTATGAAATTGATGAATTTTGAAAACTTAGCAGTCGATCAGCTACAGCCTGATTGCACCGCCCAGGCTGCGAAGGGTCAATTCCCTTGTGATGTCTCTTCCAAACCATGGTCGGGTTGGCTCCTGAACAGTCTCTCATTGCTGTATAGCCATGTTATTGAGACAAATATATAATGAACATATAAATGAACTTAAAATGTACTTACCATGCATTTAGCCAAACCCATGTAGCCATCGCCGAAGTAGTTGTGCTTGCCCTCGGAACCCCGACTGCACTATCTTGCCTTTATGGAATTAGCGATGAAAGTATTGCTAGCCCAGTGCCGACATAGAGCTCGGTACTCCTGGGGTTGACCCAGTAGCTAGGAAATACTAACCTGCAAATATTTCATATTTATCAATGCAGTTAACATATGCATGTTTTGTAAATATTTAACAATAACAACTTACCTCCGCGTACTGCTCCTCTAAAAAGGTTCCAAAGAGAACAAAAGAATATCTGGCCACGTAAGATGAAAATCTGAATTCAACAGACTTTCCCCAGTTGCAATACTTGATATTTCTGCAGAATGCTTGCAACTGATTAAAGACCGGAAATAATTTTCTTCGAGTTGTACATATCCTTAGGCACTTTGTTGGGTTGTGGAAGGGCATCTTTGAACAAATCGATGAACATGTTGTAACAATTGTTAGAAAAGAAGAACATAGACTTAATTGCCATAAGTATAGTCACAAAATTGAGAATTGACATTTTAGTGTGTTCATGCAGTGCCTCTTCTAAATCTTTGAGACGTTTGAAGAACTCTTTAACCTCTACTGTTTCACGATCTTTTGTAAGCTCTGGTCGTATAGCTTCCAACATCTCATCCATCATATCAACCTCTGTGGCATCATCATTGTCCGCTTCCACTTCTTGTACATCTTAAGAAACTGTCTCGCTGTGGAAGTTCCACAACTCATAATGTGACACATAACCGTTTCGACACAAGTGCATCGTAAGTTCCACTTTGTCCAAAAATGTTCCGTTTCGGCATTTCGTATATGGGCACCTCGCCTTATCGCTATTTGACAACGAAAAATCTCGTTCCACAAAAGCTTCTGTCTTGGTGTACCACTCATCTGAGTGACCACCAGTTCTGCTCTTGCAACCAGTGTACATCCAACTACGATCTTCAGCTATGTTTGACTCTGCAATTAATAGCCAGATAAATTACCTTTAGTTTCTCATTAATTTATGCATAAAAGAGGAAATAATGAGACAGACAGTGAACTGGGTCCGTGCTAGTTCAAAGCCCGACACGGGCCATGCTCGGGCTTGACCTCAGACCCAGCTCGCTTGCCCTCGGCTCCCTCGCCTCGTATTGAATCTATGAGGATGCGAGGCGAGCCCAACGAGCGATGATTCCTAGACTCTCATCCAGAGGAGGCGAGGCGAGGACCCCGGCAACACGACAAGACTATTGGCGAAGAAGCTGTGGAGGAGGCCACGACTACAATGGTCTACACGACACGATTACACTTATTGCGTGACGTGCCCATCTAGGTTGGTCACTTAACCGTAACGATTCATCAATGTTTGATTATCATCCGTCTCTGAAATCAAGAAATTTCGGCAGCATAACGCCGCATATTTAACACTACACCTCCCCATCCGGTGCAGTCCTTAAAGTACAAAGGGGGGCAACTGGTTAGCTCGCAAACCTGTTGCCTTACATATTTTGCGAGTCAAGGACACATACTCACAACATACATTTTTGGAGCTTTTATGGACTTATATGTACTCACAAACACGCCGATGTGAACGTACGGGGGTCCTTGCGGTGAAGAGATACCTAGCTACAGACTTTTAGGGTTAGTAATGGGCCGCCCGGCCCATATACAGTTAACCCTAATGATTCACCTCATGTCACCAGTCACGGGTCACGATCGTGACCCACACTGCCTATATACGCTAGGGTTGGGCCTGATGGGCCGTATATATGCTACATATATTCCAAGGCTCGGCCAGGCACGACACGCTCGGCCCGCGAACAGGTCCGGCACGGCCAGAAAGGGGAAAATGGGATCTGTTATGCTTGGCTTTGTCTTATGGCCCGTCGTACCGGCCTGTCCCGGCACGACAAATTTGCGGGTCGCGCCGGGCATAATGATTTCATGCACGAGACCGGCCGGGCTCGGGCCGGGCCAGCCCAACACAGCACATTGGCCATCTATAGCCACGATAGAACCTAAGTGCCCCGACAGCTGGCCGCCCTCGACGCCGCCCTCGACATAAACCAATTAAGCATAATCTACACTACACTAATTAAGCATAATCTACACTAAGCAAATTAAGCACAATTAAGCAACTTAACCACTTAAGCATAATTAAATAAACATAATCTAAAGTAGGAAAATTAACTAATTAAGCATAATTAAATAAACAATTAAGCAATTTAAGTATAATTTAAACAATTCAATTCAATTCAATTTCAAAATTGAACAATTCAATTCAAGTCAATTCAAATCAAATTTAAACGTAGCAATTCAATTAAATTCAAATTTCAATGTCGAGGGGGTGTGGGGTGGGCGGGGTGGGGGTGGGGGGTCTGTGGAGGGGGTGGGGGGGTCTGATCTGCTGGGGAGGTGGTGGGGGGGGAGGGGGGTGGGGGTGTCTGTGTAGGGGAGGTGGGCCGGGGAGGGGAGGGGGAGGTAGGGTGGCCGTCGGCCAGGGAGGGTAGGGGGAGCGGGGCCGGAGATGGGAGGTGGAGGGGGAGGGGAAGGGAGGTCGGGGAGGCGAGGGGGGCAGCTCTCAGCCGTGTAGGGGAGGTGGAGGGGGAGGGGGAGGGAGGGCCGGACGGCGGCGATCGGTGAGTGAGGGCGGGGCGGTGGTAGCTAGGGGAGGGGGCAGGGAAGCCGGGCCGGCAGTCGACACGGAGGGGAGGAGAGGGGAAGGGAGGATACCTGGTGGTGGCAGCGGCGGCAGCGGACGGTGGCGGCGCGGCGGCGCAGCGGCGGGGAGCGGTGGCGTCGGGAGCGGCAACATCGGGCACGGTCGGCGGGGAGAAGAGAAAGCGGCGGCTAAGGAAGAAAAAGAGAAGGCGCGCGCGGGGTAGGATAAAATACGTAACTTACGTTGGCTAAATATTAAACTTACGTCGGTCGACCTAACTTACGACGGCCATCCTATTAGCCGACGTAAGTTAAGGCTTATTTACGTCGGCCCACTTATTTATGTCGGCCTGTTGTCCTGGCCGACATAAGTGATCATTAATTGTTGTCAGGCTAGTTACTTACGTCGGCAGCCGACGTAGGTTAAGTTACTTACGTCGGTTTTCTACAGCCGACTTAAGTTAATTAAATTACATCGGCCAGCCGACATAAATTAACCTAGCTGACGTAAGTATCAGCGTTTCCTGTCGTGGTTTTAATATTTCACCGTCACTAGGCTCACTAGTGCATATGCGGTTCAACATGTGTGCTTACACATGCATACGCCTTGCTGTACCCATAGGTCTCTTGTGAAAATGATTCTTCATACATCAAAGGAACCTTACATCGTGGGTTATAGACTCCAACATTCATCCAACTTGTCCTCGACAGCTTATTCAGAGGCTGATTCGGCTGGGTGGCCGATACTCAATTATCCATTACAGGATATTGTGTTTTCTTGGAGATTCTCCCATTTCTTGGTCATATAAACATTAAGCAATGGTGTCACAGTTGAGTGCCAAAGCTAAACGCACAGCTGTTTCTAATGCTGCCACCAAAATGTTGTTGATTAAAACAACTTCTTTAGGAGCTTCATGTTCCAATATACAAGGCTAACATCCTACGCTGTGAATGTCTCCACGGTTTACCTCCCTCGGAGCCGAGTTAACCATTGCTGCACAAAAGTATATTGAACTTGATATTCGTTCGTTGGAGAGAAGGTTACTCTACATGCAGTCATTGTTCTGAACGTTCCAACACATTTATAGTTAGCCCACATAATGATGAAGGGATTATGACATCGCCATTTAAAGTTTGTTGTTTATTCATCATATTACCATCTCTGTTGTTTTTGAGAGGAAGATAGGGGTTTATTTATCATTAATATCAATATTTACTTTTAGACATGTAGGATGTGAGTTTAGCAAATTTATCGGTCGCCAGAGAGCTCGGAAGAAACCGTTGGCCGATCGTTGGGGACTATTGATTTGCCCACCTGCAGGGGTAATGATCCTAAGATTGCCATCACTTGAAGTGGAGGGAACAGCATTCAATAGTCACTAGCAACCCCGGACCTCCCCCGCTCTTTTTTTTGTGTATTTTAATGTCAAACCTTGTTTTCTAATACCATATGTCTGTAGTTGGTTCTTTTCAAAAGTGCATATCATTCCATTATCATACATCTTGATATGATGATGTCCATTTACTATAGATTTGATTTTATAAATATGACATTTTGAATGGATCCTGAGCTTCTTAAATTGGTACGAGGTAAAGTTTCATCCGTGCCTTGGAAGAATACTGCATGCCTCTAGAGAACACAACTGTTTTATTTTTTCGCAACATACTATTGTTTTTTTTTGTACAGCCACGACCTTTCCAACAAAGTTCTCTCTGCTGTAGATGTCAGTTGTCATTATTGGATCTTATGCTTATTTTCTTTTACCAATGTTCTGTTGCTAACTCCTGTTTTTTCTTTTTTAGCTCACATCGAGCAAGGATTGGCTCCGATATCCTGTTTTTAGTATTTTGGACTGAAATATATTATTGTTATCTGTTGCCATGAGAGCTTTTGTACTTTTAATTTGTCTTTCATAGTTTTTTCCATAACTTTGTAGTTCCAACAACTGATAGTTTGCATAAACTACTAATGCCAGTGTTTTTCATATAGATAGTCTATTATAGGCTGTTGAGACCTATCCTGTGGTAAAATTTTGGAAAGCTCCACCTTATACATTGGCATATGCAGTGTATATTTTGATGCCCATCTGTTGTGCATGCCTTACTGTTCAGAATTTTTGACTATTGATATGGACGTGAATGATATCATTAAATGTGTATCCTGTGCAGGGCAATGTTATATTGGAATGAACACCACATCAGATAAACTCTATGCACATCGGAGGTGTAAAGAAATGGTATATATTACCTAATTTTGTATGTAATCAACAATAAAGAAACCATAGAAACATTATTCTTTTTTTCCAATACCTTGTCTATGAATACAATATGAAAACATGATTTCCCTTAATCCTTGCATGTGTCACAATATGGAGACTTTGTTAGTAAAGTCCTAGGATCGGAGATTATGCTCATACCGTTGACACGTATACCCCAAATATGTGCAAAATTAACACCACGTTATAATCAATAAACAAGCAACCCAGGTCTTATCCCACTTGGAGATAAATATTTTCTAAACAAACAATGATTACAAAGAATAACATTATGTAGTAATGAAGTTTTCATATACTTCAGGTATAGAATGTACATATTAAAATGTGAGTTGTGCCTCAGATTATTGCTGGATCAAGATGAAGTAAGTTCTTCACGCCCGGAATGGAGGCATGAAACCAAATTTTTAAAAAAATTCTACTCATCACTCATACTAAATCTTACAATGATGCTAGGCTGGAAAGCGTATATGATTCGTAAACTCTCATCTACTCATTTTGATATATCCATTCTTCACTTAATAAAAGAATTAAATAACAATCCAAACAAGCATTATGATTTGAACAGTTTCTTAAGAATATAACGGAAACATTGACTAGTATGGTAACTATTAGTCATTATACTTCTCACAAGGCAACTATTGCATGATAACATTAAATTCAACCTAAATAATGATCAGCATTGTAGAGCCTTCCATTGAATTAATAAAAGGGACCGAATAACAAAATTGGATATCTAATTATTGTTCTTCTTGTTTTCTTTGCTGTGGGAGCTAATGTGACCACCCAATCCTTGGTGCGAGTAGAATATCGCAGAACAAATGCGGCATGGATGCACCTTACAGTGGACTGGTGGAACTTCAGCTATGGGGCTCATAGCAGGTTTGACGACATCAACAGATGTACCAGCTAGAACACCAATAGGCTCGGGATGTTCCATTAGGAGATACGAGGACATTGCATTCTGACCAAAACTATATGTGGGTTCTGCATGTAGTATCTTGACAAAATGATCAATATTGGATTCTAACCCAGATTCATCTCCCTGCATGTAATTTTATTTCAGAAAGTCGACTTTTTATGTTTAATTATATAAAGGGGTCAAGGAACAGAAACAACCTTGGAAACTTGGAAGGTTGGGTACTTAATGATCGGACCAGGGTCCAACACCGGTAATAGGAGGGCTTTGCATAAGACCTTGTGACGTAAATGTGCTACCATATAGTGTAGGAGTCTGATCTGGTTCAAGTTGTGGCGGTGGAGCTTCCATGCTGCTCCACTGTGGTGGCATCGCTGTTGTGCCCACCAATGCTTCGTGCAGAGGGGAAATATATGGGTGGGTTGTTCCATACTGGATATCCTTGCTGGGGGACCTATCAGAAGGATTCATCCCTAATATGATCAAAATCTTTGGATGATTCTCTATGAGGACTTTTGAGGGCAGATTTTTATGATATTCTTCAAGGACTATTGAGGGAAACATTAGATGATTCTCTTGAAGGACTATATTGATGAATATTTATAGATAGTATCCAAATCTATGTAAAAATTTTCATTGATTTAGCATCTGATAGATATTGTCACAATGCATGATCATTTATTACTTATACGACTGGATACATTTGTAAAGAGGAAAATGCACCAGAGGTACATGAACCTGTCCAACTATATCTTCCATGCCTACAATTTTTTTATTTTGCATTTCTAGATCCATGAACCTTTCTATCTGTATCAACTGGGTAAATATTTTTTTCCTCTGAAGTTATAGGTGCATGAACATTTTAACAACCCCAATGATTTTCTCCCAGTAACGTTGCTCGAAAAAGAGGGTGAGTGAGAGAGAGAGAGGAGGAGGAGAGCGAATGGAGACATGTGTGATGCTGCATATATCAGGACTACAATGGTCTGATGGCTATTACAGTAAAGAAAAATTTCATGAACCCAAGTGATATAGGTGAACAGGTTAATGAACCTAGAAATACACAACAAAAATTCATGTACCAAGATGACACACCTAGACAAGTACATGCAATACTTATTCAATTTCCTCGTTTCTAAATTTGTCTACTGCACTTTGATACATACAAATAAATGATAGGATATAAACAATTTTCCTACTGTAGGAGCATAATATTTTTTATGGATTGTATGGTAACATTTGAATAATTATGTTTTCAACAAAAATGCACGCAATAAATTTATTAATTAAATAATGCTAGTTTTATATAACTTTTTCACATTTGAAACATCTAACATCAATAGAAAATTATTAATGATATCAGCCTGATATGATTTGGGGCTAGTTAAAATGCACTGTAGAGAAAGGAGCATCTCAGCAAATCTTTTGTTTGGGTGATATCTCAGACAATATGAGAACACAAATGAGCTATATGTGACACGGTAGAGGAGCACCGCAAATGAATATGAGCTTCGATGACCCAAAGTAGGGTTGTTGGGAATGACACTGCCAGGTGGAGATAAAATGGTATCTACAAAAAAAAGTTGTATATGGCCAACTCTCAAAGCGGGTATACTGTTTTCATCATGCAAAGCTTCATCAACAAAGAACATCCTAAGTACTTGTGCTTGCTAACGAAGTATTTATGCGGTCGTAAGCAAGCAATGTGTTCTCGTTGTCAAACCATTGCTGCCGAGCTTCTATCGGTGGAGTACAAATCAACCAGCTCTGATGATTCCTTGCTTGTTTTGACCAAGATACTGACATGCATATCTTCTCATTTACGTTGAAGAGATCATGATAATAGCCTCCTCTGCATCGCTTCTTCACAAAGTTACTCAACATCTTTATCAAAAGTTTACCATAAAGTACGTTGGATCGTTGCAGAATACACTCTTGACCGTGCAAGAATGCTCAAATGCAAATCATTGTCAACATATGACGAGACCAAGGAAACGGTCACATGCAATGATGGAATTCCTTCAAGTGATGCATCGTTCTACAGAAGTATCACACACATACTTACATATCTCACCCTCACGAGGCCCGATAATACATATGAAGTTCAAGATGTCTGCTTACACATGCATGTGCCTTGTTGTACTCATTGGTGTGCTGTAAAGAGGATTCTTCATTAAATCAAAGGAAACTTATATCAAAGGTTACAAACTTGAGGTTCATCAAACTTGGCCTTAACAACTTATTCAGAAACTTTTGGATATTGCGTGTTTCTTGGAGATTCTCTCATATCATGGTTGATTGAGTGCAAAAGCTAAATACATGGATGTCCCAAAAGCTGAATATCCAAGGCTAACCATCATATACTTTGAAAATGTCTCAACGGTTACCGTACATAGAACCCAGTTCACCATCAATGCATGAAGCATAATTAACATCATTTTTATTTTGTTAGAGAAAAGGTCATGTTGCATGAAGTGAAGGTTCTGCACGTTACATGTTTACAAATATCTGACATAATGATGATGTGATTGGCGTCATTGATATTTGAAGATAGTGGTTCATTCATCATATTACCATTTTTGTTGTTTTTCATAGAAGGTAAGGTTTCTCCAATGTCATGCACTCTAGCGGGAAGCCTATACCATAATCCATACCACGCGAGAAAAGTTTCTTTCAATAGGTTAATATATTAGTCATGTTTGACAAACCCGACTCCCATACAAGCAAACTCAAGCGGGTCATCTAGAAGAAGGGTAGGTTTTTGGAAACTACTATCCAGACCGAATATAAATATTCCTAGTAGTGTAATGGAAGCAAACCTGAGTATCAAGTTGTGTTCATCTATCAATTGTTGATGAACAAGAAGATCAGGATCCCTTGAGAATCCGCTGCAACAACATACTCCTCATTCAGATGTGTTGTCTCCCATGTGGCAGAGAACTAATGTCCATAAAATTCTCCTCCTCACAATCTTCAATGTTGAACTAGATGTGAGGAATGAATTGAGTAGGATCAACTAGACAACTGGCCCTTGAATTGTTGGAGTTGGCAAGAGAGGAATTTTGCAAGTTGGGAGAAAGGCGGTGAGAGGAGTTGAACGATTTGTAGTTCTTGTACTTGTAATAACTATGTCCGGTTTGCGGAGGCTTGTGCCTTCTAAAGTTATGGAAGATTAATCAACATCTAGAGAAGTTCAAGTGATGTCCTTGCTTGCATCTCCTCGAGAACCAATAAGACAAAATTTATCCCCATCCAATAAATGTAACAGTGCAAGACTTGAACTGTTACAGATAATTTCTTTATGTACTTTTGTAGCAACACCAGACACGGATAGTATGCTTATTGTGAGTACCAGTTCCAGTTGAGGACAATTTCTGATTTATCACACACACACACACACACACACACACACACACACACACAAACACACACACACACACACACACACACACACACACACACACACACACACACATATATATATATATATATAGACACACACACACACACACACACACACACACACACACACACACACACACACACACACACACATATATATATATATATATATATATATATATATATATATATATATATATATATATATATATAACATTTCCAAACATGAACTGGTGTAGAATGTGTGCCTTGTTTCAGTACTGTTTTCAGCTAAGAATGGTTATTGATACGAACTTTCTATACTGGTTCTTCGTGTCACAATGGCCATGCGGCCGCGGTTGTTAGAACTGATTCTTACAGTACTTGTGAACCAACTTGGGAAAGTACGAATGATTGTTTCTAATTGTAAAGTGGAATTATGAATGGTAAACATTATGCGACAACACAAGTTACCTAAAACAATATTTTCCATAATCTTTGGCATCATGAGCTAAAAACGATAGAGATAAACAGATGATCATGCATCATTCATCTTTATATCCAACAACACACTATTTCTCATACTCATTTTGTACCTGGTTCAGTCCACCTTCTTATTCAATTTCACCATGATCCCAGTGGATGTTGTCAATTCTAAGGCTCACAGAACTATCCATAAATGCAATGGCATCGATGTACCTTTCACCTAAGAGTACTTCAAGATTTGAATTTCTACAGGGAATGTCAGAAGCATACCTTTTCAGGCACCAGCTCTACGGATTATGACAGCCAGAGAAAAGGTATTGTGAGATCCAACAAATGGTAGTTTCTTGCTATGTCAACATGTAGGGACTGTTCTACCCAACTATATTTAAGACATAACTCTCCTGGATGTGTAAATCAATGGTGATGCACCAAAATAGTAGTTTTGCTGATTAGGCCAGAAAACACTCGAGGGAACCCATTTTCTACAGTATATACAGTCTCGTACCTTCCATACTTATGTTCATAATGTTCATCCTAGTTTTCAAGTACTTGCCAAAGCAAGTCAAAATAAAAAAGTAGAAGCCTATCATATAGCGATGCCAAAAGTGTGAACATCAGCAGAAATAGAAACATTAAACTTTTATATTTTCTGATTGGTGTTTTGCTAAGGTTCAGTTCTTCATCATTTTCTCTCATTGACTCCATTCATTACTTTCGGCTAGCAGCTTCATTCCTTCTCACCCAATCTAAGGTCCCTGGAGCTGCTCTTCCTTCGTAAGATCTTTGTGCCCCGGTGACATGCCACCCGCAGTGCCCGAACCCTCTTGCACCATGACGTAGTACTAGGGAGGAAATAGTGAGCATTCTGCGTCTGCACTATCATTACACCATTTTTTCCATTGCAGTCGTTGTAGCATCATGTGATGTAAGTTATTAAGTATTTTTAATTTTCCTTGAAGTGAACTTATATTAGAGATGAAATCTTTCATTGAAATATTGAACCTAATTCGGAGTGCATTTTACTTGAAACATTTCCTTCAGATCATGGAGAGAACCTTCTCCTTGTTCTTCAAACTATCGCTTAACTTGAATGTTGTTTTTAACTTTTCAGTTTTTTAAGATGATTTTTTCAGTTTTGTTTTTGTCTCTACGAGGTTGATCCAAAACATTATTTGTTCATTACTTGCATCAACCCAGACGTTCTATTGTTTGAATGTTATGTTGACATGAAACTTCCATTTGTTTCTAGTTCTCATGACATGACACGGGCAATAGTGGAAAAGGGAGGGAGGTGGATGAGGTAAGGAGATGATCCTAGACCTAAATTTGAAACATCCAACCAACATAAAACATAATCTAGTTTATTCATCATTAGAATCAATGTTTACATTCAAACATCTAGAAGGTGAGTATAGCAGATACCAACAAGCCCTCG
>JAYESD010000487.1:0-27725 GCA_036927565.1 Tuctoria greenei
GGGGGGGGGGGGTTTGAAGACTTTAAACGTGGCCTCAGACGTAATCTGAGGGGAGATAAAGCATGCCCAGATACGAAATAGATGACATAGTTATATTCATAACCACCGAAGGTACAAAAGGCAGACGCTCTGTAGTACTGTTTGAGCTTGGCCAGGTGGCTAGACCTTCTACTACTGGGGCTACGGGGCCTATAAGCCTTGTGGGTTGTGGCATCAGTTGTCACGCGCCACAGAAAACAAAAGATGCGGGGACTCATTGATCGATGGTCAGAGTCCCGCTCGCTGCTGCTTCGGACAGCCTAAATGCGGCGATCACCATCATCGCGTGGACGCCGCAGCGCTCTGCTTATGCCTGCAGTTCCAGTAAAGGAATGTGAGGAATGGGTTCTGCAGCAGTTGCAATGTCTTGGACGGTTGGGAATTTAGTTGGGCCTTGGAAAAGTTTTCATTTGGTTTTACCATTGCGGGGTGGAGTTGGCGTAGCTGCGGGGGCAGAGTGCGATGCACCGTCCACCCTCCTGGTGAGTCTTGTTGGCATGCGCCGCCCTTCCAGCGCTGCAATGCGGGGACTCCGCCTGACTTGGTCCTGCGAGACCGGTGGTTGATTGCGAAATGCTCTTTTGGAGGGAATGCAGGCTATTTTGTGGTATGTAATGGTGGTGGTGGGGGGTACCTGGGGGGCTGAGTGATCGGCTGATGGATGGTGTTGGAGGAGGAGTCCTCGGCTGGTGGCCCATTCGGTTCCGAGCGAGTTCAGCGCCGGTAAACCCGCCCGAAGCACTTGGCCAGGCGTCTCGGGGAGGGAGGGACAACCGGGTCCTGGGGGGAGCGAGGGCTCTGAACCTCGCTGTTGGGGTTTGGCCGCGGCGCACTCCCATGGCAGAAGATTTCGCATGGTCCTGGCCAGGAAGGCCGAGGGTTGGACCCTGGTTGGAGGGCATACACCAGAGGTTTTGTGCTGCTGGGAAGGCCGCCGCTAGGAGACGGCGGAAGGCGGCAGGGTCGAAGGGCCTTAGCCAATCAGGTTGCACTGAGGGGTCACCCTCGACGAACTGCAGTGTTTGAGCGTTGTTGTTGTGGTTGTGGACGCGCTGCTGGATGTTGGCGTTGGAGGAGGCGGAGCTTGCATCTCCGTCTGGGTTGGTGTCTGGACTGAGCACCAGTTGATCCTGTGGCGGAGCTGGCCATGCTCCCCAGCCAATGTGATTCTGCTGGTTGCCCTGCATCGCCACTGCCGCTGCATCCCACACCGGATCAGGGTTTGGGTTTGGGGGTAGGATGGGGAGGTGGAAGTCGCCGACATTGTCGTCGTTCGGCGGCGGTGGGGGGAAGGGTGGGGGTTTCCCCCGGAGGGACGTCGTCTTCTCCTGGTGGGTTGTTGGGGAGGATGAAGGCCCTGTTGAGGACGATGACCGGGCACGACCAAGAGTGGCCTTGTCCTCTAGCGTCGCACTGCCGGATGACGATGCTGCGGGGGACGCTGTTGGTGCCATTGTAGAGGCACCTGCAGAGCACGTATCCGTGCTGATCTGGCACGTTGTGCCAGGAGAGGAGGTGACCAATGGTCGCCACTGCGATGTCAATGTGCTGGACATCTTGGTAGTCTAGGGGAAACCCTAGGATCATGATCCAACCATTGTGGGTCTAGTTCGCCTGACGCCTGTTGATGCCGTGGTCGTGGCGGGAGAAACCAATGATGTGGTTCTCCACGAAGATGGGTTCATCGCGAAGCACAATGTCGCGGTGGTAGCCGGACTCGAGCATGAATAGGCCAATGCCCAGCGGGGTGACGCAAGTCGAGATGACCCGGAGGCCGTAGTCCTCCTCGAGGACGTGATCTATGCGGCCACGAAACCAGTTGTACTGGTCGTGGTGGATGAGGCCTTTGCGGTCTTCCGCAATGAGGAAGCCTTCATGGCTTCGGATAGCAGCGGCGCTGAAATGGATGTTGATGCGTGGGATGCTCGCCGCTCCCCCGTCGTGGATGAAGTGGTGGCCTTGGGGGATGAATCTCCCGGGGTTTACTGGGAAGTTGGCCATGGGATGCAAGGGCGCTTGGGAGCTGGTGAGTTGGAGGTTGTTCTGGTGGGTAGCGTTGTGTGGAGTCGAAATGCTTCTGGGGTGGGAGGGGGGTTATATAGGGGGTCTGGTGGGGAGTTTTGGATGCTTGTGGTGGGTTTTCCCTGTACACGTGTGGAGCGACGGGTCCAGTGCCAGAGTTCGTCTGTGGAGTAGTACTTTCAGTTCGTGCGGGACAGCTAGCCTGTTGGGCTTCCACGGGGCGGTATACCCGGAATGTTGCAGTGGTACTTCTCGGAAGTTGTGCGATTTTCGGGACCCAAACAAGGAAATGTCTGACGACAGAAGAGCACAAGACAGCTCTGTGTCCAGGCTGTAGGCATCAGAGGCAGCGAGTTGTCACTCGACAATTAGGGGTTAGGTGCTTCTGACTGAAGCACCGTTTGCAGCAGCCGTGAGGGATTAAGTTGTTTAAGGTGTAGGAGTCTCTGATACGTAGGGGCCTGGCCGCTTGTGCATTGGGAAGGGACTTCTTGTGCGCCGCGTCGGTGTCACGTGTCGGGTCATTGTTAGTTGGCAGGCCATCGAGTGCTGTATTTATTCCGCTCTGTGGCGTAGTTTGAATGTGGACTGGATGTCGAAAGTCCACTTTGGTAGTTAATGCAGGGGGTGCGTTTGCAGGGAAGCCAAGTGGTTGGACTTGATCTCTTGTGGGCGATAATAGATGTGGCCTCTTTTGGGATGTGTGGCCTGCTTTGAAATGGTGTTAGCATTCCTGCACGTCGGTGGACCCTGGGCGCGTTTGAAATCGGCAGTCGGCCGACTGGCTGATAGGTGGGCCCTGTTGAAGTCGAGATTTCAAAATTGGGGTCCCTTTCCAAGGATGGACGGCGCGACGCAGTAAGCTGCCGTACGCTAAATGGCCGTTGCCGGCGTGGTCGCTGCCGATAGTCGAACTGAGCATAACACTTGGCTGATGTTGTGGAAGGCCTGGGATATCAGTGTGAGTGGCACGGTGTTTGGGTTGGGGCATGATGGGGCAGTCTAGCAGGCCAATTTTGATGGATCGTTGCTGGAGTGGTGGGTTGAGATTGGGGGGGGGGGGTTTGATAGAGACAGAGACTTGGTTGGGGGGGACGTGTTTGTTTGATAGGATTGGCAAACGAGACGTGCTTCCAATGGCGACGAGTTTTACGGGGGGGGGGGGGGGGGGGGGCGTCGACCAGGAGGCTTCTTCTTCCTGACGCCAAGTGCACAAATCTCTGATCCAGTTTGGGCCACCGTCGTGCCAGGAGAAGAAATAAACATCGAAGTGGGGTGTGGTAATCCTAGTGAGGGAGCAACCTCCCTACGTGGCGTGAGGCCACCGCAAAGCGAAAGTGGCTGTCCCGGGCCATAGAGACATGGAAACCCCCCGGGGTGGCGCCTAGGGCGGCGTGAAGGGCCCAACCAACTGACTCCTCAGTTAGCCGGAAGGTGAAACACCGGAAGACCGCTAGCAGGAAGAAAGCGCCTTCCTTGGAGGAGGGATGGTGGACTGGGGAGGAGAGCAGGTGGAGCACCTTTTTTTGGAAGTTTTTTTCCGGTTGCGAAGTTCCAGGTGCTGATGTCGACCGCCGGGCAGTCGCCGTCCATGGCGTCGCGAAGGCGCAGGGTTGTCTGGAGCGTCTGGAAGTCACGCGAGGAGACATACCGCCGACGAAGCGGGGATGGTCTCGGCGACGTAGGCGCTTTTGGGGGGGGGGGGGGGAGCAAGGGGGTGGGGAGGGGGGGGGGGGATCGAGAGCGTCATTTGGGTCTATGGTTTCAGAAAATTATCCTGAATTGCTAGGGTTTTGTTGCCTTAATTCACCATTTGTTCAACATTCTTCATTCCATATGTTTAGCTCCCGAAAGATTAACGCATAGATGACTATAGATTGCGATTATTCTATACCGGTCTTTTTTCCTTCCCCCCATTTAGTTTTAGGAACCATGGCCCATGGGCTTTGTCACTCATTTTACCTTGACGCTGATGCATAATCTATTTATTATTCAACACAACTGTGCTTGGTGGTGCCATTCTTTTCTTCTCTTTCGCCAAGATTGAATGCTTAGTTTACTAGAAAAAATGGACGGTCTTTGTTTCCTTTTGCCAATCATGCTGTCAATAATACGTAATTGTGATTACTGAGATGTACCGATGTACCCAGGACAGCGATTCAAATTTTGTTTTGAAATTGGGTGCTCGTGCAGGTGCAGCTTCCTGTTGACGTCCTGATTCCAGGAATTTTTTTAATAATATATCTTTTAAAAAATCATTTATAATAAATAACTCACGGATTCCAAAATTTGTCAAACTGACCCACGCTCGTATGTGCCGCATACAAAATGCCACATGGGCCACGCATTTCGTATGAGGCACATACGAAGCCTACGTGGCCCGCCACGCGTTCCCGAGGTGGCGGTTCCCTTCCCGAGGAGAGGGAATATCGTATGAGCCGCATACGAAATGCGCATTTCGTATGCGGCTCATACAAGATTCGCCCGCCTTGTGGGGCCCACCCGAACCGTCGTATGTGGCACGGACGAGTTTCGTCGGGCTATATAAACGCTCGTGTCCTTCCTTCTCGGCACACCCAGTGACGCCGCCGCCGTTGAACCACGCCGCCGCCGGTGAACCACGCCGTCGCCGCTCCGCTCGGCCTCCTTTCCGCCGCCTTCCTCTCGGCCTTCTCATCCTCGGTACTTTTTCCTTTTACTTTTGTATTATATTTCTTACTTATTGCAATAGGTATTTTAATTCCTTATACTATTTTATTATGTGCGTTACTTATTTGAATAGGTTATAGTTATTTCACTCTAGTTAGTCACATTAGTTAGTGAGTTACTAATAGTGGTATAGACTATTTAGTTATGTATTTGTTTTGAACTTGTTCATAGTTAGTCACTTGTTAGGTGTTTTATTTGTACTATTTTAAATAGTTAGTTTTTGCAATAGGTATTTCAATTACTTGTATTATTTTATTAGATGTCTTACTTATTTGAATAGGTTATAGTTATTTCGCTCTATTTAACATGTTAGTTTTAGTAGTAATTATATATGAATAGATTCAAAAATTCATATATTAGCTTTAGATATTTTTATTTGTGTAAATTATTAACATGCAATTACTTTTATTTTAGAAGTAATTATATTTGATTTATTTGTGTGTATAAATTCCAATAGGAATGTCAGAGAAGTTAGTATTTCGTATATTTTATGGAGAAGGCACAATAGTTTATGGCCCTACTGGGATTGATTTGTCTGGTTTCGCGTCGTGTGATGGAGGGATAACAAGAGCAAATGAGAGGACATTTAGTGGTGTTGTAAACTTGTTGATGAAAAAATTTAACCTTGATCCACAACAACATCAGTTGACATTGAAAGGAATGATTAATCGGACAAGAAATGGAATTTATTGGGATGTGATTATTATTATGGGAACACTGAATTAGAGGAAATATGTAGATTTAGTTGTGGAGCGGGGTTGGCCTCTAGTGCTTCTTGCGCAAGCGGAAATGAAAGAAGTAGAGATTGTAGCGGAAGGTGATGAAGCAAATAGTGTGGAAGATGATGTCGGAGTAGAAGAAGCTGGAGAGAACTCGGTACATGTAGAAGCACGTGGTGTGGCAGATGAAGGAGAACACATTGAGAACATAGTTGAACAAATAAGAATCAAAGATATGGAACACAAAAATGTTCCAGAAGTTGATTCTTCTGATGATGAGAATGAGAATGATACTATTGTTCCGGCTGAGTGGAACAATCCAATCTCGAGTAATTTATCAGCTACATAAAAGTATTGTGGCTTATCGGGATACCACGAGAATCAGTTAACACAAAGAGATATATTTAAAGACAAAGATAGTTTGAAGGATGCCGTGAAATATTGGTCTCTGGCTGTGCAAAGATCCTTTACAGTTTACAAGTCAAGTAAAAAATATTATGATGTTAAATGTGTGTTCTCAAGTTGCCCTTTTCGGGTCCATGGTTTCGAAGAGAAGTGGACGGGACTATGTAGAGTATCTAAAATGATTGATCACACATGCGAGTTGCATGAATTGGAGAAGTGCAATAGTGCTCTTACATCGCAATTTATTGCGAATCACATGTACGCCCGCATTGTGGACAACATTCGGTTTGAGCCGAAATCAATAATAAACACTATTGAGGAGGAGTTCAAGTACACTATAAGTTACTCCAAAGCTTGGAAGGCAAAACAGAAGGTGATTGAGCAAAGATTTGGTTTAAATCTTCCGAAGTTATTGCAGACCATCCAGGAGAGGAATGTTGGTACTTATTATGACATTATGGATGTGCCGAACAGAGATATGCCGGGGAAGTTGTTTCTCCATCGTGCATTTTTTGCATTAGGTCAATGTATTGCTGCATTCAGACATTGTAGGCCTATTGTCTGCATTGATGGTACTTTCTTAACTGGAAAGTACAAAGGTCAAATTCTTACAGCTATTGCAGTTGATGGGAACCAACATGTGTTGCCTGTAGCTTTTGCTTTTGTCGAAAGCGAGAACACTGATAGCTGGTATTGGTTTCTTAGTCGGGTAAAGATGGCTGTTGTGCAAGAACGACCTGATGTTTGTTTGATACACGACCGTCATGCTGGTCTGCTTAATGCAATATCTGATTTGAAACATGGTTCCTCCGAGCGTGGGCAACAACCTTATTGGACAGACATTCAATCAAGATATTGCATGAGACATTTGGGCACCAACTTTTTCAGTCACTTCAAGAACAAACAACTTATGAATTTGTTCAAGATGTTGTGTAGTCAAAATCAAGAGAGGAAGTTTATTGCTTTATGGCAACGTCTTAGACGAATTGACTACAACACAAGCAGAGGCGTCCTCAAGCAGAGCCAATCCTAATGAAGTCTCTGTTCCAACTGTTGGTTCATCGAGCCGAAACTTCTCTAGTTGGATTCGGTGCGAACCGAAAGAGAAGTGGTCTTTATTATACGACACTAATGGTGCTAGGTATGGCATCATGACAACTAATTTAGCTGAGGTGAGGTTCTTCTGTTACATTTCTTCTATTAATTTTTATTTAGTGTTCTATATTTTACACATGCTAATGTAGTGGTACTGAATACAGATATACAACTGGGTGATACATGGTTTAAGAGGGTTACCTTTGGTTGCTATTATCGAGGGTATTTTATATGGGACATGCAAGTACTTTCGTGAGCGCTACGCTACTGCAATTTCAGTAAGGAATGATGTCAATTTGACTTTTTCACGCTACTTGTGCAAGTTCATGGAGAAGAAGATCTAAAAGGCCGCATTTCATCGTGTGCGACCTATGGGAACTGCGGAGCACAGGTTTGATTCTGTGCAGGGATAAGAATCGTCGTGGTGCTAACCATGATAGAGTTGTTCAGCAGTGCATTCTTCGTCAAGATGATTGCACGTGCACATGTATGAAGCCACAACTCTTTCATAGGCCTTGTTCTCATGTTATTGCAGCTTGCTCATATACCAAGTTAACACCAAGTAATTACGTCTCCTACTACTTCCAGAAAGAGGTTCTTGTGAGTACTTGGAATGCAGAGATATATGGGTTTGCTACGACAGGGACATTTACCACAGATCTAGGACCAACCGCCGAGCTCCGAGAGGACTAGCATATCTGTGCTATAGAGACTCGGATTACTGGCTTACAAGGAAGCCGCTGGTATACGATATCTACATCAAGGAGTACGCACCACACCGAGTGTTGCGTCAGTTCGGCCTGCACCAGGCATTTCCAGTGCTTCCACATTCTATTGTGCCTTCTGCAGTTCATACGTAAGTAATTCGACTGATAAATCTTCAATACATTGTTATTTCTGAACTATTAATGTACTTATTTGTGCTGCAGATATTGTCGTAAGGGGAGCTCAGCGCCGGGTCTTTGGTTGCAGCGCATGCATCCATGGCTCCTGCAGTGGACGACTGCCTTACAGGAGGTTGTGCAGGAGACACAACCATTCTCACAGGCCGTTTACCAGGAGTACTTGTAGTGGTATCTTCCTCAGACGCGAGTTGTTCTCGCACACACACCAGCCGAGCGACAGACGCACGTACCCTCGGTGAGAGATACATATCCGCGCCATAGAGATGAAGCGGCTTCAATGGCGGTATGATCGAATGTGTTGAAGTACATTTGAAATTTTTTACTATGTTATTTTCATGAAACATGACTAATTAATTGTTGTATGACCGATCACTTTGCACTTGTGAAGATGAGTCGGTTCCGACAGGTTCTCGCGGAGTCCTCTGCTGGACTCCAGCGACTCAGACAAGGGGATATCGATGACTTCTTCAGAGATGGTGCACATGCTCCAAAACATATACAGTCACGCCAAAGAGGGGCTGAAGTTGGCTTCTTGTGCACAATCATGTGCACAATACACTACTGTACCGACCGCACGTCACTTTAGGCATCCCAGCACAGCAGGTACGTAATTATTAGTTAACTTGACATATTTACATGATACTAATATTTCTACTTGTGGTGCAGGCCCGTCCACGCAAGTACCTGCATGGGTCGTAGGGCCGTCTACACAGGTACCTGCTGCTTCGGGTCCAGGCCGTTCCACACAGCCACCTGCTGCTTGGGCTCCAGGCCCATCCACACAGGCACCTGCTGCTCGGGCTCCAGGCCCATCCACACAGGCACCTGCTGCTTGGGCTCCTGGGCCGTCCACACAGGTATGTGCTTGGGATTTTGCAGACCCATCAGCACAAATACCTTCTTGGGTTCCTTTTTCGAACCAGGCTGGCCCGTCCACGCATGTGCCACACATGGGCGCAGGTATGACGTGCAACTGTTATGCTACTTAAATACATATTGGACACAATGATGCTGCTAACTATATGTTATATGCGAATGCAGGAGATGGCACAACATACTTTGATTCTACGATTTCTGGCTTGCTGGCGCACCACGGCAGTCCTCCAGTATCACCTTTCTAGATTGACGACTACCTGGTGGATGTGCCGCAGTAGGACACAGTTCCTACATCACAATTGGACGGTGCTCCCATTCCGACTCAGCCTACACAGCAGTTTGAGACACCGGCGCCTGCGCAGTAGCGACGGAGGAGGGCAGCTCCTACGCGCGTGTCTTACGATCGGGCTCATGTCAATGCAGCGCGTAGGTTCGACAACAAGCGTGGTAGACGTTAGTAATGTGTACCCATGTAATTGTGTGTCATATTATATAAGAACTATGTTATGTTTCTTTATGCACTATATCTTTCATCGTTACAATGCACTTTATGTCAGACGAATTTCGTACTCCATATCAGGCGAATCTTGTACAAGAGAAATACGAAATTGCACTGCTCCATGTCAGACGAATCTCATACTCCATGTCAGGTGAATCTCGTACAAGAGACATACGAAATTGCACTGCTCCGTGTCAGAAGAATCTCATACTCCATGTCAGGCAAATCTTGTACAAGAGACATACGAAATTGCACTGCTTCGTGTCAGACCCCATGAAATGTCATTTCACACTTATACATGTCAGAGATGAATTTTCTCATAGACTAGGTCCATACACCATCATCCGCTCGTCTATATAACACTCACCCCGGTAACAGCTTCACCACGCACTACCAACAATCATTCTATATACTTCACTACCATGGACGAGAACTCACCACTCACAAATAGAGAAAAGGTTCCAATCCCCGAGGGATTGCAACCTCCGATGTGTTTCTGTGGCACTGATTGTAGGTTTGTAAGAGATCTTCGACCTGGTTACTCGTATAGTTGCCGGCTTTGGATGTGCGACAACTACGAGTACGATCCTCCTCACAGGACGTGCCCATTTCTTCCAGGTGGTAGGAAACAGGTAATATGCAACATTATTTATGTTTTATGCATGCTATAAAATCTAATATTTTGGACAAACACTTGTGCAGTCGCCGCCACCTCTATGCGACTTCAGGAACTACATCGACCAGGAACAATCGGCAGAAGACGCCGCAGAGGTTGAGAGAATGGCTCGACTTGCATATTGGAAGTTCAAAGAAGAAAGAGAGTGGGATGAAAGAATAGAGCAAGAGAAGAGGAATAGAGCTGCACAGGAGGAGCATCGTCGCAAGAGGCAAGAAGAAATTCGACAATGGAGAGCAGAGTGTGATCGCAAAGCTGCAAAGGAGGAACGCGTCCCAGCACAAGCACGAGAGGCTGAGCGAGAACGCATGCGTGAGAGAGCTCGTCGCGCAAAAGAAGCCGGTCCGGATGCTTTGCGTAAGGGAAAATACCCCCGTTGCACTCAGTAGCAACTTGGGTAAACTATGCTCGGCATTTAATTCAACTAAGGCGTGTTAGAATTAGATCGGCGCATCTTTAGTGCGTCGTACACACGCCATTTGTATCACCTATTTTACATTTTCTTCTAGAAATATATGCACTTATGTTTTGCCTCATGTACCGTAGTAGTAGACTGGCAAACAACATGTACATACTTTCGGAACTACGTAATTTCATTTCATGTAACCGCCGCCGAGCTTACAATTAATTATCTTCTATTAATATGCATTTGTATAAATTTATACATTAATTGTATAATTTTCCAAACTATGCATTTGTTATCGCTATAGGATTTTAAAAAAAATTGATACTCCCATTAAACTCTCATAAATTATATTCATAACTTATTTTTTATACTCGACAAAACTTACATTAAAATAACCTTTATGAACATTTATGTCGATTCTAACTACAAATAATTGTAAACAAAAAGTAAAACTGAATACATTTTACAAATGTGCAGAAACGTGATCGTATTGCCTAATAACACATACAATTACTCTAGTTTCTACATAAAAAACATAGATAATGTTCATTGATTTCAAAACTTCACAATGTATTCGCTATTTTCTACTTTAGAAGTTTTTAGCAAATCGGTCTACAAATATTTTAAAAACTTTGACTAAAATCCATTACAAGATGGTTCAACACGGGCTAGGGTTAGGGCACGCACGCATTTCGTACGTGCCCCATACGACGGTACTGTTCACGTCATATGGGGCACGTACGAAATACGTGCGTGCCCTTAAATGCCACCGTGGCATATGTCTTCTGACGTGGCATCGTGTGGATCCGCATTTCGTATGTGTCTCATACGAAATTCGAATTTCGTATGCGGCACATATGACGGTGGGTCATTTTGGCAAATTTTGGAATCCGTGGGTTATTTATTATAAATGATTTTTTAAAAGGTATATTAATAAAAAAAATCCTGATTCCAGCCTATACACGGATCAAATCCTCGAAACTCCACCTGGTTTTGTAGGCAAGTTGAAACATGGATGAGAGAGAAAAAAACGAGAGATACACAGAGAACAAACCCAACAAACCGGGGAAAATTGCTTGTGCGAGAATCGGTAGTTTACAGGGATCCAGCGCTGGATTCACTGTGCCGCCGTGCACCGCCGCTCACGTGCGACTCTGCCGCAATGCCATCCGTCTTCACCAGGCACCAAGCACGAATAAAGAAGCGCTTGTGATTTTTTTCGATCGGCTCCGTTTCATGCGTTCCTCTCGGATCTCTCACTCGATAGCCTTCGGCCCGCTCGGCTCCCTCGACGCCGCCGCCCCGCGCCTTTGCCACTTCTTTGCTTTTCCGCAATTCCCACGTCGATCGCCTCCGCGTTCGGCATCCTGCCCGACGAGGCACGCCTCTTCGCCGAGACCATGCTCCTCCAACTCGCTGTGATGACCGCTGTGGTCGGTCACGTATGTGTGGTGTGTGGCGGTCTGACCGGTGGGTCCTGTCCGTAAGGGTGAGTGTGTCTATGGTGTAAGGATGTCGCCTGACCGGTGGGCCCCTGCTTAGCACTAAAAAACAGAATACTTCGTGAGAAAAAAAGGTAGAATGAACTGATCAACAGAATTCTGTTATTCTCTCTCTACTTTGATTCCCATCTCTACCCCGCACGAAATCCCCAAATTCTCGCTGGCGGCTTACCGGTGGCCCTTGCACCTCACGTCGTGGTTGTGCACCACGGCCAAGGGGAGTGACAAGTGGTATCAGAGCACGGCGATTCTCGGAGATCGGGTGGCTGAGCACCAGAAACTTTTGGCGGCAGGGAAAAGGCGTTCAGCATCAAGGCACCACCAGCAAAGCCCTCTATCCAGACGTAATTCGTCCTCGACGCCATGGCCGCTGCGGCAAAATTCGATGAAGAGAAGTTGGAGAAGATATTGTCGACCCTTGACTCGTTGGTGAGCAGGATAGGAGGGGTGGGGAAAAAAATTCTATACAGCAGTGCTGTAAAACATTTTCTATGCAGCATCGCGCGGATTGTTGCCACGTGTAATGCATACAAATCGTAAAGCAGATCCCGCTGCCCGTTACCTCTCATGTTCAGCCAATCGAGCCCGCCTCACACCGGTCGGCTCGGTTTAGTTGAATTCGGCTCCGGCGGCGGCGTGCCTCGCGTCCCGCAGTTAGGGTTCTCCAATCCCGCGCACCCTGCCGCCCGTCATGGCGTCTTTCTCAACAACCGCCCGACTCAAGAAGGAAACGGGAAACAGCAGCGGGGGAGAGAGGATTGGGAGTTTGGGACTGATTGTCTGCCCGCCTGGGAGGAGAGGAGAGCAAAGGAGGGATGGAGTTGCGGTCCCGATTCGGCAAGGAGCTGCATGAGAGAGATGAAGGCCAATGGAGCGAGGCAGTGCTCAGGGAGAAGGTGCCGCTGGCCATCATCGTGCTGGGAATGGTCGCGTGCGTAATTACAGCATTTGCAGGTTCTGAAGTTATCGCCGTGTTGCTGACTGGTGAATGAATATCAAATTGTATTTATGGCTTTGTGGTCTGGAAGTAAGATTTGTGTACAGTATTTTTCTTAAACTTGATGTCGGCGCTGTCCTTCGAGAGTTGGGGCAGAAGCCTTCCAGGAAGTGCTTCTGCGCCAAGCGTGCTGCAACTGCAATGTCCCGACGACGCCATCGGCGGGGTCCACGATGCTGCCTGCGCAGTGGCGGGCTCAGGATTTAACTACAGGGTATGCCAAAAAAATTTACAAGTGATTCTATAAAATTATTTATCAATTCAGTAAATAATTGTAAATATTGTACCACAATTTGATTTAAAAATAAAATAAAAAATATCATAGTGAATAAATTACAATATAAAATTAGTTATAAGATAAACTTACAATATAATTTCTTTTATCGAACGAGGCCGTCTGTATTAGTGTCCAATCGGCCATCGAGACGAAGTGGTGAACCGCCTGGTCGTGGCTACCGCCTGTTCACGTATGGACGTGGTGCCTCCCTTACTTCGAGATCGAGACGGCGAGATCGAGAAGCAAACACCGCACACCCCTAGCAGCACAACCCTACGCCATCTGGTGAACCGCCTATGGTACGACTCGGCAACGCATCCCATTTTATTTGGCTCAATGGAAGGCTTCAACGGTTCAGCTTGGGCCCAAAATGTTTTTTCCGTTGCTAGCCCAAGATACGAAGCAACTACCGCTGAAGGCTGGAGCTGAATCGATGACATTAAAAAAACAGATACAGGTATACTGACGTTCCTCTGGGCCCAGGGTATGTCGGGGTCCACCTGGCATACCCTATAGGTCCACCCCTGCGCCTGCATGTCGCGGCTCGACACGGCTCGCGGTGGCAATGTTAGCGGCCTCGTGCTCGTCCTTCGCGTTGCGCTGCGCAACACGCTCGGCGAAGTCGTGAGCGTCATGGGACTCGCATCGCTGTATCGAGCTGCTGGTTATTTCGTCGACTAGCTCGGTTGGTCGCTGGATGCTATGGCCGAGCTCGCCAGTAAGCTGATACCTGAGCCAGACGCGTATGAGCCTAAAGAGCCGACGAGGATAGCGAGGAAGAGCCGATCGTTTGGTTCCCTCGCTTTGAGATTCGTGTGCATTACACGTGTCGGCAATCCTGATAGTGCTGCACAGGAGGGGTTTACAACACTGCTGCATAGAATTTTATTCCAGGGGTGGAATCGGTGCAGAAGCAATTACTTGCGGAGCAATCCTTGACAGTCAAGTTGGTTGAGCAGATAGGGCAGGACAAGGATTCGCTGTCCAGGCAAGTAGCAAGATTAACAATGGAGAGATCGTTGGATGATGTGCAATATTCCTCTGATTCCATCTCTCAGGAGTGTAGAGCTAGAGTTGTGGGTGTGGAGGATATGAAAGGGAAGGGAGTCTTAGGTGTGTGGGGAGACGCTGGGACATTAGGACAGGGTGGAGTTATGTTTGGAGGTCCTTAGTGTCGAGATTAGAGAAGAATAGGACCATACATACGAGAGGTAGAAGTGATACATGAGAGGTGGCTATGATCAATAGTGACCCTGGTGGAGGAGGGCCTAGAGGAGTTAGGGTTGAGCAGCATAGGGGAAGAAGAGAGAAGCAAGGGAGAGATAAATCTCTACTGAAGTTGCAATCTCCAATGTTCAATGGTGAACATCCCACAATTTGGCTGGATAAATGTCTACACTATTTCACTATATTCAATGTAAGTGAGGTTCTATGACTCAGAGCTGCTGCTATGCATATGGAAGGGAATGCAGCTAGATGGCTCCAAGTGTATAGGCTCACTCAAGGGCTAGGTACATGAGACCAGTTTTGTATGGCTGTGCAGGGCAAGTTTGCATAATATGAGTACACCAAAGCAATGTTTGATTTGTTACACCTCAGACAAGTTGATGATCTAGAGGAGTACATTTCTAGTTTTGAGGAGATAAGGTATTTTACTGCAGTGCACAACCCTCAATTAGATGAGATGTTTTTTGTGCAGCAAATTGTTAAAGGGCTGAAAAATGAGATACAAGGACCTGTACTGGCTCAAATCCCTACTACTGTTAACAGGGCAACACTGCTAGCCAGGGTACAGCAGGACATTCAGGAGAGATTGAAGCCCAGATTTTAAAAGCAGTCCATGGGTGCTAAATCCTATAATTTCTACAGAGCTGATAATAAAGCTATGAGCATGAACTCTGATTTGGCCAAGGAGAGGCCGATCAGGGATTACAGGAGATTAAATAGATTGTGCTATTTGTGTAGGGAGAGATTTGAGTCAGGTCACCCTGCTAAATGTCCTAAGAGATCAACATAGTTGAATGCTATTTTTGCGGAGGATCTGAGTATGGAGCTGTTAGAGGAGGTGTTAGAGAAGTTAGAAAAGGAGGATTGTGAGAGGGAGGAAGAGCAACTTCAGCTATCTCTACATGCTATATCTGGGACAGAAGGGGAAGAGTGTCTCAGATTGCAGGCTTTAGTGGGGAACCAAATGTTTCTTTTATTGATGGATTCTGGTAGCTCTGCTATATTTGTAGATGAAGCCTTTGTGCTCAAAGCTGGTCTTTGTACAATTGCTTGCCCTTTTGTGCAGGTCAAAGTGGCTAATGGAGAATCCATCAAATGTGACAGGATGGCGCCTGCCTTGCAATGGTTATGTAATAGTCATTCTTTCACTACAGATATGAAGGTTTTGTCTCTTGAAGCCTATGATGGTACATTAGGGTATGACTGGCTTAAATCTTACAGCCCTATGGTGTGTGATTGGCATAACAAATGTCTTACAATCCACAAGCATCAGAAATCAGTGGTGTTGCAAGGTTTTCAAATGAAGAGAGGCCAGACTCTAAAGGAACTGTCTACATCTCAGTTACAAAAGTCTCAAAGGAGAAATGAGGTGTGGGCTTGGGTGTTTTTGGAGGAGGTATCACATGATACTAAGAAAACATCTGTAGGGGATGAGAGGTTAAAGGAAGTGCTGCAGTAGTATCATAAAGTTTTTGAGGATCCCAAATCCTTACCTCCTAGTAGAGAATTCGATCATGCTATACCTCTGGTCCCTGGAGCAGTGCCAGTAAATTCGAGGCCCTATAGGTATTCACCTCTGCACAAAACAAAAATGGAGAAGCAAGTGAGAGAATTGCTAGCATTTGGGCTCATTGAAAACAGTGTTAGTCCATTTGCTTCTCCAGTGTTGTTAGTGCAAAAGAAAGATGGCACTTGTCGCTTTTGTGTGGACTACTCAAGATTGAAAGATCTCACTATCAATAATCGCTTTCCTATGCCATTGGTGGAGGACATTTTGGAGGAATTGGCAGGAGCTATTTTCTTCACTTGTCTTGACTTGAAAGCAGGATATCATCAAATTAGGATGCGCAGTGGGGAATAATTTAAAACTGCTTTCAAGACTCATAGTGGTCACTACCAATTCAAGGTAATGCCATTTGGCTTAACGAATGCCCCTGCTACATTTCAGTGTGCTATGAACTCTATATTGGCTGCTTTCCTACGCAAGTTTGTATTGGTGTTCATTGATGACATACTCATATATAGTCCTAGCATGGAGTCTCATGTTGAGCATGTGCAGTTAGTGTTAGCTAAGCTGCAGAAACATCAGTTTTATATCAAGCTCTCAAAGTGCAGTTTTGCCAAGACATAATTGAGATACTTGGGACATATTATTTCTGGTAAAGGGGTATCCACACAAACCCAAGCAAGACTTGTGTCATGGAGAAATGGCCTAATCCCTGTTCAGTGACTGAATTGAGGGCTTTTCTAGGACTTACTGGATATTATAGAAGATTCGTCAAAGGATATGGAGTTTTGGAAAAACCACTGACCAATTTACTTAAGAAGAAGCAATTCCAGTGGACTGATGAAGCTGACCAGGCTTTTGTGAATTTAAAGAGAGCTATGGTTTCTACTCCTGTCTTAGCACTACCTAATTTTGAAGACAATTTTGTGGTGGAAACAAATGCCAGTGATGTGGGCCTTGGGGCTGTGTTGATGTCGGGTGGGAGACCAATAGCATTTTTGAGCAAGGCTCTTACAGAGAGAAACAAAGCATTATCCATCTATGAGAAAGAGCTTTTGGTTCTCATTCTTGCTGTGGATAAATGGAGACCTTATTTGCAAAGACAAGAATTCCTAGTCAAGACTGATCACAAGAGTTTGAGTTTTCTGGAGAATCAACAACTACAATTTGATTTGTAGAGAAGGGCCATGACCAAGTTAATGGGGTTTGTCGGTACCCTAAAAACCGTACACCCCCTGAGGTTACAAAGATCTCGAGGGAAGGCCGTCTACTTGGATTGAAGACCCTCGGAGGCCCACTTGTCAGACATGATCGGACCCGCTTCTCCAACATGGTTAATCCCTGGGTCGCCACGTGTACGACTAACTCGGAGCTACCGCCCACAAGGGGGAAGCTCCGGGCCACGTACCGAAACGGCACCTCCAGACTTAACCCCAGACCGAGAGAAGCTCCGGACCTGACACGTGTCTAATAGCCCCGGAGCTACCTACCTCCCTCAGCAAGCTCCGGAGCTGCCACGTGTCAAATCGTCGGACCTGCCAGCCTCTAACCTCCGGAAGACCTTGTAATGGCTCCGGATCTTCAAAGGAGAGCCAAGGACTTCAAGACCCGATTAAATGTCATTAATGCCATATTAATGACACTTAAACGGACGATCTTAACACCTGTAACGGCGCTGTCGGGGCCCGTTACAGGATCATTAACCACAATTAATCGTGTATCAATACTAGTAACTGCCGGGGCCACATGTCGGGCCAGGCTAGCTTGTAACAGCCTGTCCTTGTACTATAAAAGGACAGGCCAACGATACACTCGGGACGGACGTTCACGGACGTTGACAAGCAATCATACGTGACAAGCTAATACAACACCAACACACCCGTGGAGTAGGGTATTACGCTCAGGCAGCCCGAACCACGTAGATCCTTGTGTCTCCTGTGTTAAATCGCAATTCACCTTCTTGAGTCTCCGCGCGCCCACACCGAACCACAAACTCCTTCAACACTTTAGCAGTGTCAGGAGATCTGCCGACTCCAACAGTCAACAGTTGGCGCGCCAGGAAGGGGCGCCTGAGATTTTCGAGAATGGTGAACTCCGCGGCTGGATCATCCAACGGCCAACCTGCTGCTCAGGTTGTTGGGGGCAATCCCTCCAACAGGCAGCCATCAGCAGGAGCCTCGGCACCAGCAGGAGCCACACTCCCACCACCACCATCTTCTCCGGCAAATCGTGCTGGGCAACGTGATGGTGCGCCGGCATCACTTACTGCGTCGGCAAGTCATGACAACCCGGAACACGCGCTCCATGCAGCGCGTGCTCTTCTCCAACGTCCACCACCTCCGGATGCATCTCGAGATGCAATGGAGCAGTGGAGGGCCGATGTGGAGCATTTGGTCGCAGCAGCGGCCGAACGCCTCAACAACCAGGGTCCTCCTCCTTCAGGACGGGCCCCGTTGCAGCGGCGGACTTTGTCTGGAAGACTTGGTCCGCACGTCTCCAACAACAGGAGACGATCTGTGTCACAGCAGGTGACGTCGTTGCCCTCTGAGGCACGACGCACCCATACGGTATCCAGGCTTTCGACTCATGACCTCCGGGCGGAGCTTGATCGTCGATACCGCCAACAGGATGGCCGTGTCCATATCGAGCGCGCTCGTGAAAGACGGGAAGCTCAGGACCTTTCTACTCTAGAAGGAGTAGGAGGAGGCTGTTCAGCCCTAGCCATGCACCTGCGCATGGTTAGATGGCCACAGAAGTTCCGGCCACACCTGCTGGAAAAATTCGACGGGACTGTCAACCCCGCTGAATTCCTTCAGATATACTCTACTTCAATCTTGGCAGTTGGAGGAAACGAGGCTGTAATGGCCAATTACTTTCCAGTGGCCTTAACTGGGACTGCCAGGTCCTGGTTTATGAGCCTTCCATCCAACTCTATCAACAGTTGGGAGGAGCTGTGCCGTCAGTTCACTGCCAACTTCGGGAGTTCATACACCCGACCAGGCACTGAACTGGACCTTTTTGCGGTCGTGCAAAAAGGGGGAGAATCTTTGCGGTCCTTCATCCAGAGGTTCTCTCAGGTACGCAACACAATCCCTTCTATCTCAAGCGCTTCTGTCATTGTGGCATTCAGACAGGGTGTACGGGACAAGAAGATGTTGGAGAAGCTGGCGATCAAAGAGATCACCAGCGTCACGGAACTCTTCAGCCTGGCAGACAAATGTGCCAGAGCTGCAGAGGGCCGTTAAATGCACTCCAAACCAGCCTCGGAGGATCACAAGAAATCCTCCAAAGAAGAAGCCGCTACCTCCGGGGGTGGCAAGAAGAAAAAGAAGACCAACGGCAAGAAGAAGCCGTCGGCCGGCACATCCAACGTTGCAGCTGCTGCAACTCCGGGTGGCCGGGGGCCACGCCTCGAGAAGCGACCTCGACCGTCTTCCGAAGACGGTGGCAAACCCAAAGTGTGGTGTCCCATTCACAAAACGGGCAGCCACGGTTTGGAAGACTGCCGGGAGGTCCAAAACCTTGCCGAGCGCTACAACAAGCGCCGGGAAGGGTCCCCTTTACGACAGAGGGAAGGAAAACAGAAGGTCGACGAAGCTCTGGCTGAAGAGGAGTTGGGGTTTCAGGACCCCAAAAAGGTCCTGAAGGCCGTCTACACCTCCATCGACGATGACTCTGACATCTCTGACAACGAGCATCGGAAAACTATGAACACCATTTTTGGTGGATCATGGGACATCACCTCCCGTCGCGTCATCAAGACTATGCAGCGGGATATGGCCGCTGTAGCTCCTACAGCTAGACCAGAGCCACATCGAAAGTGGATGGACACAACCATCACTTTTGATGCTTTGGACTGTCCTCGAAGCATGGTCAGAGCTGGACAGTTACCTTTGATGGTATCTCCCACCATTAATAACATCCAGCTCCATCATGTTATGGTGGACAGAGGTTCGGGGCTGAACCTCATAAGCTTCAGCTTTTACCAAGCTTCAGCTCCGACCTTCGGATCTCCAGCCCTCTCGACCTTTCTTCGGAGTAGGTCCGGGGGCCATTACCCCACTCGGAGCTATAACTCTCCCCGTTACCTTCGGGACATGGGAGAAGTATCGCACCGAGAAGTTGGTCTTCAACGTCGCTCAAATCAACTTACCATTCAACGCCATCTTGGGTAGACCTGCCCTATACAAATTTATGGCAGCTGCTCATTATGGATACCTGGTGTTGAAGATGCCAACACCAGTAGGCGTTCTCCGGATCCGCGGAGATCGCACTGCCGGAGTAACTGCTCTGGACAAGCTCCATGCACTCACCACGGCGCAAGAGGAGGACTCCAGACAGGAGCAAGCTCCGAAACCCCCGAGCATTCGTCAACGAGGCTCAACCTCTGCACCCCGTGTGCAGCCAAGCGGCGACACCGACATTCCCGTCAAAGTCGTCCAAATTGGTTCCGATGCCGCTCAAACCACCCGTATATCGGGAGGGTTGAACGACAAATAGGAACTCGCGCTCATCACTTTCCTCCGGGCTAATGTTGACGTGATTGCCTGGCAACCGTCACAAATGCCTGGGATCCTCAGGGAAGTGATTGAGCACAATCTGAAGATTTACCCCGATGCTCGGCCTGTGCATCCGAAGCCTCGGAAGCAATCTGTAGAGCGGCAGAACTTCATCCGACAAGAAGTGAAGAAGTTGCTCGAAGCCGGATTCATCCGAGAAGTCTTCCATCCAAAATGGCTGGCGAACCCAGTCGTTGTGCCCAAGGCCGGCGGGAAGCTTCGAATGTGCATCGACTACACCACACTGAATAAGGCATGTCCAAAAGATCCATTTCCCTACCTAGAATAGATCAGATAGTGGATTCCACCTCCGGGTGTGAGTTACTGTGTTTCTTAGACGCATATTGTGGGTATCATCAAATCAGGATGTCTAGGGAGGATGAAGAGCATACTTCATTCATCACAGTAGATGGATTGTATTGTTACACAGCCATGCCATTTGGTCTCAAGAATGCAGCTTCAACTTTTGTTCGAGCTATGTACAAAACTTTTGAAGAACTCATCAGAGACATAGTGGAAGTGTACGTCGATGACATCGTGGTCAAGGTCAAGAACAAGGAGTCCCTCTTGGACACCTTGCAAGCTGTCTTCGACAAGCTGCGGGCCACCCGCACGAAGCTAAACCCAGACAAGTGTGTCTTCGGGGTTAGCTCCGGAAAACTTTTTGGTTTCCTGGTAAGTCACCGGGGCATAGAGGCTAATCCGGCGAAGATAAAAGCCATTGAAGACATGCGGCCACCAACCCGCATCAAAGACGTCCAAAAGTTAACTGGGTGTCTAGCGGCCCTCAGCTGGTTCATATCAAGACTGGCAGAACGGGCACTTCCCTTCTTCAAGTTGTTGAGGAAGTCCGGACCATTCCAATGGTCCGAAGAAGCAGAGAAGGCATTCCAGGAGCTGAAACAGTTCCTCACCACCCTACCAATTCTGGTAGCTCCGAACCCTGGTGAGCCTTTGTTGCTTTACATTTCAGCTACTGACGAAGTCGTCACTATGGTTCTGGTTGCGAAGAGACCAGAACTACCCCATACTCAGGAATCCAGACCCCTTCAGGAGGGTCCGAAGGTTCCTGAAAGTGAGTCTGGGTCCCAGCTCCCAGACTCAAATCCACAGGAAGTCACTTCAGAAGACCCAGACTCCTCTAAGAGGGTCCATGTCATTTCTGAAGAAGCTCCGGGTTCCTCCAGCCAGAACCCGGAAGTCCCCGAAGAGAATCTGGACTCCTCCGACAGGGTCCGGATCAATGAAGAGGAAACCCCGGACCCCTCCGGGAGGGTCCGGACCATTCAACGCCCGGTATACTTCATCAGTGAAGTATTACACGATGCCAAGACTCGATACCTAGAAGTGCATAAGCTGCTTTATGCAGTTCTTATTGCCTCCAGGAAGCTTCGACACTACTTCCAAGCTCACAAAGTCTCGGTGGTGACTTCCTATCCACTTCAAGCGATCTTGCATAATCCCAATTCAACTGGGAATATTGCAAAGTGGGCAGCGGAATTGGCTGAATTCGATCTCGAATTCATTCCGAGGCAAGCAATCAAGAGTCAAGCGTTGGCAGATTTCGTGGCGGAATGGACTCCCTCTCCATCAAACCCTGGGGGCCCCAGTGAACAGAAGACGGAGCATCAAGCTCCAACCTTCACCGAGCCTCACTGGACCCTCTACTTCGATGGATCCATGCAGAAGCAGGGGGCCGGAGCTGGAATCCTTCTCCTTGCACCGACTGGGGAGAAGGTGAAATACATGGTGCACCTTGACTTCAAGGCAACCAACAACATGGAGGAGTATGAAGCACTCATCTACGGACTGAAGGCGGCACTGTCATACGGTGTCAAGCAACTGCTGGTCAAAGGAGATTCACAGCTCATCATCAAGCAGGTGAAGGGTGAATGCTCCTGCAATAATCTCCAGCTAGCTGCTTACCTCCTTGAAGTCCAGAGGCTTCAGAAGGACTTTGAAGTCCTAGACCTCCACCATGTTCAGCGTGCCCACAACGCTGAAGCTGACGAACTCTCGACCAAAGCGTCAACTGGAGCTCCGGCTCCTGACAGAATCTTTGTCTGGAGGTTGTCAAAACCCACAGTTCAGCCTGCTGAACTGAACGAAGGGGGCGAGATCAGCATCCCGAAGCTGACGGTCCCGATGGCCCTGTTACCATGGCAGCCATCAAGGGTCGTAGGTGCTGCTGGAAGCTCCGAGCAACCCAGCACGCAAGACTCAAATGCTCAAGTCAGTTCCGATGCATGGATCTCGGAGATCCGGAACTACTTGAAAGACAACATCCTTCCTGACGATGATGTATCCGCTGACCGGGTAGTCAGATTGGCTAAAAGATACACACTGGTAGAAGGGGATCTCTACCGGCGCGGTGCCAACGTCATCCTAATGCAATGCATCACAAGGGAAGAAGGCTGCGAGCTCCTCGCAGAAATCCATGGAGGCGAGTGTGGGAACCACGCATCTTCTCGCACGCTGGTCGGAAAAGCCTTTCGGCATGGCTTCTACTGGCCTACAGCGCTCCAGGATGCCACTGAGCTGGTGAAGAAATGCGAAGCATGCCAATTTCATGCAAAGCAAATTCATACACCTGCTCAGCCCTTACAAATGATACCTCCTACATGGCCCTTCGTTGTGTGGGGGGTGGACATCTTGGGACCCTTCCCAAGAGCCATCGGAGGTTACAAGTTCCTGTACGTCGCCATTGACAAGTTCACCAAGTGGCCGGAAGCAATTCCAGTTGTGACGATCAACAAGCAATCTGCTATCAACTTTCTGCAATCCATTGTAAGCAGATTCGGAGTCCCAAACAAGAACATCACTGATAATGGGACTCAATTCACAAGCTCCGCATTCCAAGGATATTGCGAAGACCTCGACATACAAGTTTGCTACGCTTCCGTAGCTCATCCAGCCAGCAATGGCCAAGCCGAGAGAGCAAATGCAGAAATCCTTAAAGGACTCAAAACACGCACCTATGAGCGCTTGAAAAAGCACGGAGCCAACTAGATCAAAGAACTTCCGCCCACTCTATGGGCCAACAGGACTTCTCCAAACTGGTCAAACGAAGAAACACCCTTCTTTCTGGTGTACGGAGCTGAAGCAATCCTTCCTCCGGAAATCACCTTGGGTTCGCTCCGGGTCCGGACCTTCGACGAAGCCGCGCAGGACCAGCTCCGGCGTGAAGACCTAGACCTCCTCGAGGAGGGAAGGTGCCAAGCAGCTGTTCGGAATGCCCGATATCTCCAAGCTCTACGGCGTTATCACCAGCGGCATGTACACAACCGACAGCTCGAGGAAGGCGATCTGGTGCTACGGAGAATACTATCCAGAGAAGGGTTAAACAAACTCTCCCCCGGCTGGGAGGGGCCCTTTCGAGTGATCAAAGTATCCCGTCCCGGAAGCGTTCGCTTGGCTACCGAGGATGGGACACCTCTCCCAAATCCTTGGAACATCGAGCACCTCCGTAAGTTCTACACTTAATACCACAGAGGTGAGTCTTGAGTAACTTGAGATGTATGTTATAGAGTCATTGTACAGAGTCGGGTAGTTCCTCCGGGAGAGCAGCCGGACCTTTCCCGAAAGGTCCGCAAAGCTCATGCAGCACTTGTCACAGTCTCCGGACTAAAAGTGTGGCTAACTACCCTGGGTCAAACGAGAAACCAAACACACTTAGCCTGGTCCCGTATCCTAAGAGTGTACTTGTTTCCCCTGTACCCCGAACCTATAATGAAAGACATCTTCATGTGAAATAGACTCCACGTGCATTCATTTTGTGCAGGCTCGACATTTTTATTTTTCTCTTTCTTGTCTATAATAGAGACGTGCAATTCTTAAGAAATTTTTAGTTCGACTGGTTTATATACGATTCGAGTTGTATTGTAAGATCTTTTGGATTTAAATATTGTTTATGGCCAACTCGCCTGAAAGCCGGCAAGCCAATCTAGGGCCGGAGTGCGCTATCGACTTAGCCTGGTCAAGCACCCTAAGTACGCCACTCTACCTACACCTCGGCAGGCCAAAGTAAGGTGGGTCCATGGACAATTGGATCTAAGAGAAAAGACAACGCATCCATTTGTATTTAAAATCGCGTTCAACTTAAAATTTTCTTGAGAATCGTAAGCCGCGACGAAATTATAGACAAGGGAGGAATTTTACTATTTTTCTTGGCTTAAGTGTGCAGGAAAAATAAACTCTACGTTGATGGAGAAAAGCCGGAGCTAACCAAGCTCCGACTCCCCCAAGGGGATCAACCGTCGACGCTGAGTAAAAGATGGTGAGAAGACCCCGCAAATGGAGTATGTTGCCAACAAACCAAGTGTTGGCAAAGGTCACTGCCGGAGCTACTAAGCTCCGACACCTCGGAGGACTAACTATCGACGCTCTACGTGTTGATAGAGGCTATTGCCAGAGCTACCAAGCTCCAGCGATGGACAATGCCGGAGCTTCTAAGCACCGACAACTTCAGGGGACCTTCACTATCAAAGACTTCGGACCTAAATTCTACAAGTTCGGAGCAAATTCGTCTTCAAAAAAACTCAATATCCTTTTGGTACATGTTCACAATCAAATTGTGTACATCTACCAGGGGGCCAAGTGAAGATAAAGATGTTGAAGACAAAAAATGAAATTCGCAAAAATTTGGGGATTTCATTCATCTGGAGACAGGAGATTCCATCTGGAGACAAGGGATTACAAAATTGAGGAAGAAGAAGAGAAAATACAAGTGAGAGCTAAAGAGATGGTCCTAGACCCTATGGAAGAACTCGGCGACCTTCTGGGCAACCTCCGACACGCTGGCTCGGGTAGCTTCGCCTTCTCCTTCGACGGGGCCTTCAAGCACCGGGTCCAGAGGAAATTGAGGGTTCCGGCTGGTTTAGCACGTCAGCACATATTCTGTGACGTTCCTCGCCAGGGATTGCCCCTCGACCTCCAGTTGGTCCGCGATGACGTCGCCCACCTTGGAGAGCTTGCTACCTGCTGCGCTCAATGCCTGCAGCGCAAGGTCCGGCTCCGGCTCTGGATCATCCGGGCGCACGGGGCTGAAAACCATCGGCGTCAGCGCATCATTGGCCTTGCCCAGGAACTCCCAAATCTGCAGGGAGTCCGCCGTCCTCAGGCTCTTCACCTCTTCCAGGGATCTCTTGGCCGCCGTCAGTTCGGAATTCTCACGGGCGAGGCGCTCAACTTCTTTGGCGTTTTGCTGAATCTTTGCAGCAACCCGCCTCTCAAGTCTTCCGAGCTCCTCCTCCCGGAGGTGGATCTTGTTCCAACGATCGACCAGGTCCTTCTCCCTAGCCTCCACTTTCTTCTCCCGGGCAACAAGGGCACACTCGTATTCGTAGAGTTCCTGCCCCCGCACCCAGATCTTCTCCTCTTCCTCGAGGCAGCGCTCTTCCAACTTCTTAGTGCGCTCCTCGAGGCCCTTGTCAGCCAGAGCTACTTCTCGGTGAGCTCCTCTTCCCTCCTCAGGACGTCATCCCGCAGCTCCAGGAGTTTCTGCTCTTCGTCCTCAAGCCTTCTCTCCCTCCCTTCAAGTGCCTCTCGGCGCTTGATGAGTGCGGCGTTGATGGCCTCAAGTTGTTCGTGCCGAGCATTGGCCGCGTCGTTGGCAGCCTTGGCCTGATCGTGGATCTCCCGGGATTGAGCGTCGAGGGCATGAGTCATGCTCTCCCTGTCATCCAGCAGCTTGCCCTAGTACTCCAGGCGGATCTTCTCCCGCTTGATCCACTCCTTGTCGTCCGCTAGCCTCGACTGCGCCAGCTTAGTCTCGAAGTGGAGCCGATTACGCCATCGCCTAAGGGTTTGGCGCTCCTCTTCAAGAGCCTTGCTGTCGTGGAAGAAGGCCAGTTGGACCTGATGCAGACTGGAGCAGGCGTTGTCGATAGACATAGACAGCGGGATGGGCTCCGGACCTGCTGGGGTCTCCTCCGCTGGTTCTAGCGGGTCTTCACATACAAAAATTGGGTCCCACTCTACGAGAGTGGAACCCTGAGCTTCCAAGGCGCTAGGGCCGTCCTCCGGGATGGCCTCAGTCGCCATCGAAGAAGGCCCAGCCGCCAAGTCTTCATTCGCCCCCTCGGGTAGGGGGCCAGCGACTTCGCTTAGGCACTCCGGCTCGGCCGCAGGTACCATCGACGTCGTCGCCTCCGGAGCAGGAGCTACTACTGGCTCCGGCCGGGACACCTCTTCCGAGGGAGGCTCGAGCTCCCTCGCCTCTTCAACCGCCGGCTCTGTGACCGGCGCTCCAACAATAACCGGCTCAGCGACCGGTACTTCGGAGGTAACCGGCTCAACTGCCGGAACTACCTCGACTTCCGGCTCGCATGCCGGAGCTTCAGTCACCTCCGGCTCAATCGCCGGGGCTTCGACAAGTTTCGGCTCCGAGGCCGGGACTACTACTTCTTCCGGCTCTACAGCCGGAGCTTCCACTACTGCAGCACCAGGACCCGGAGCTTCAACCTCCGAGACAAGTGCCGCTGGCGTGTCTTCACTCCCGTGGTCCGGTGCTACCATGGGAAATTCTGGGGACGAGTCGAGGTTCATGACCACGACAGCCGGCGCCGGAGCTGTCGCAGCCTCAACCACCACCTAGGGCGGCACTAGGACAGGAGCAGAAGCTCCCACGGCCTCAAACATCGTGGCCGAGGGTGGAGCTTCACTCCCCCTCTTGGGGACGCTGCAGAGGATGGATAACGAAAATTAACAAACAATCGCTACAATTAAAAAGTTAACCAAGGTAAAGATCAAAAATTACCTTGGAAGGCTTCCGCACCAGCTTGCGCGGAACCTTTTTCCCGAACGTTCCGGGCTGGCCATGGTCGGCGTAGGAGCTCCGGGAGGCCCCCCAGAACTTTTCGCAGCCACGGGCGTTTCCCGGGTCGAGGCTCTCCTCGATCGGGAGGAACCCCTGGACCTGGAGGCTCCCACCGTCCCAGGTGCCAGAGTCGTGCACCCGGAGCTAGCACCCCAGGAGGGCTCCACCACGGGGACAGACGCGCTCCGGGAGGATCCCACTGCAGGAACAGTATCGTTCCGGAAGGACCCCACTACGGGGACAGTCGCCACGGCGGCAGAAGATCTTCCCCCCTGGGGAGAATGAACCGAGGCGGAAGTAGCGGGCCTGACGGACCTTCCGTCGGCATGTCGTAGCTTCCTCTTCCGACTCTCCGGCTCCTCCGCCAGCTCCTTGCCCTTACCGATGACCTTGACCCTCGGCTGTGGAGCACGGACCGAGCCGTCTTCGGGCACCCCGGGGATTGCCAGCCGGGTGGTTGGTCTTCTCTCGATGACACCAAGGTCGTC
>JAYESD010000488.1:0-27672 GCA_036927565.1 Tuctoria greenei
ACATCAACATCACAAATGATAATCATAATTTAACCATGTCACAAATAATAAATATACCTTGATTCTATTGCAATGGCAAATAATCTAGTGTAGGCGACTCCAAATCCACAGGCAATCAACGGTAGTACACACACCTAGTACTACATGACAACCTCCAAAATATTTTTTGTAGCTGAATTAATGTGGGAATAGCAATGGTGAGCACATGTCATACTCAACATGTGTGGGAAAATATGACATGTAGCTAAAAACGAGGATGATAATAAAAGGCTAATTGCAGAAAAGTACATTTCACAAACATGTAAAAAGCATCCCACAATGTCTATGTATCTTTAATCCCATCATAACCCAAGTAATTATCACAACATGTATCCAACATTCTCATTTACCAACATAACTCATTTATAAGCAACCATCAATTAATATCGTCACCGTATGCCAATTTCATCTCCTCTCATAACCGACCAACTCATATAACCAATCCCATACCGAACCATCCAAACTCCAGTTCTAATCATGTAGGTCATCCATGTGCTCGTGACCGGGAGCACGGCTATCATGATAGTTTTCAACTGTGCAATGGTTGTATCACTTTACCTACAAGTTTGTGATTTCGTCCCCTTTTGGTGACTAAAGAACCTCTATTATGCTTGTGACCCGTCGGTTACATTACACAATTCTATTACTTTGTGGCCAAGAGATCACAAAATGACCTTTACAAATGGACTACCAGCATATTCAAACCCACTATGGTTTCACCAGTGCTGATGCCTCCAACTAAGCACATCCAATCAAGGGCCCCCTCTTGTGACGTTCGGATCCTAGGGTAGTCCCACCACTATTACAAATCCAACTGACTCCTATTCCCCGCTCCTCCAAATGATCCGAACAATGCTGGTAATACACCTAATTAATCAGCAAAGCCGCACCCATTCTTAGCCTTGTGGTAGCACTATTGTCCTAGCCTATTCTCGCATGAACCCGTCCTTGGATCTAAAGCAAGCAAACCACCATATCATCCAACCCTGTCTAGAAACCATGATTGCCTAGATCTCTCAAGTCCTATATTACCAATTATCCATGTTCATCAATTCTCATCATCCATAAGTTTATTAATTCATAATTAAGCCATTTGGTTGTTTTCCTATCCCAATTTATTAGATCGAAGCAAAAAAAGGTAAAATACTCTTCCCGACTCTCTATAATATTTTACAAGTGACAATGATGCTCAAACAAGACTAGTAAACGCTTATCATGAGTTTTCCATAAATTTGACACAAGCATGTAGATTTGCAAACAAAATATTTAAAAACATGATCAAAATGATCAAGGACACTTGCCTTAATATTCTGCAATTTGATGGCTCAAGCAATTTAAAGTCTTGGGCATGAAGATCCTCGGATAATCGCTTCTCGATCATAACCTCTTAAGCAAATTGTCTAGTCACAATCAAGCACATATACAAACCAGCAACAATACAATCAATAATATGCACATATATTAATCAATATGCCATGATGTATATGCATGAGGTAATTATATTGTAATACATGCTATTAATTCACTACTATTGTTTACTAATTAGGTTCAACTAGTTCTCAAGTGTTTATGTGTGTTTTGGGTCAATTATAGTTGTTCTTGTGACAATTAGATGTTGCTGAAATTTGAATATTGGACTAGTCCATAGTGGGGTCGCATTAGTCTGCTCAGGCACAGAGAGTTGATTGGACAAGTCCTCACTAGACCGGTCAAGTCCGCTATGTTCAGGGTTTTGCCAACTTCCCATCTCGGGTATGGTTGAATCAAGTGTGGGCTCAAAATCGATGTGGAAAGTTAGATCTAGGATAGTTACTTTGAATGTAATGGCTTCATCAATTGTGGGATGAAACATGGCGTGCGGCTCCGCTGTCTAGGCTCCATTGATGAAGATGACTGTGTGACGTTGATAAAGGAATGACGGCGATATGATGTAGACGAAGAAAATGGTGCAACGACCCGCATAGAGTGGTGACATTGCGACGGCTCCTCTCTTTTCTTGCTCCTCTTCCTTCCTTCTTCTTTTTCTTTCCTGGTGCTGGTCTCTTTTTATTCTTCCCGGCGTGTTACTGGCGGCTAGGGCTTTCTTCTTGCTCTCTGGTGGCAGGGTACGTGAACAGAGGGCATGGCTCATGGGAGGGCAGCGGTAGGGATTTTTTTTTTGTACGAGAGGAGGCATTGCTCCTTTTTATAGGGGCGCTGGGTAGCCCTACAGGACTTTAGGGCCTGTTTGGATGATGGCTAACTTGCCTAAGTCTAAGCTTAGCTACTTGCCATACTTGTGGCGCGCCTAAGCTAACTAATGTTAGCATGTGTTTGAATTGTTACCATAACCTAAGCTTAGGCATGCCTAAGAAATTGTAACATGTGTTTGTTTTGTTACCATAACTAAGCTTAGGCAAATAGCTAAGCTTAGGCGATTGATTTGAGCACCACAGTTGAGGCAGTTTTTTGTTAGGCAATGGAAGCAAAAGTTGCCTAACTTCTGTGGCATGCCTAACCTTAATCAACAATCAAACATCCGCCTAAAACAGTGTGGCATGGCTAACATTAGGCTTAGGCAAGTTAGGCATTGAACCAAATAGCCCCTTAGTCCCGATACGACTCGCTTCCTGGCCGCAGGTCAGGCTGGTTTGATTTTCCTTTTTTTATTTCTTTCTTTCCCTTTTATTTTTCTCAGCGGTGCGAGGCCAGGCTTCTGGCCGACAGTTAACTTTTTTATTTCCCTTGTATTGTATCAGAAAGGCGTGTGGTTTCCTTTCTTTTTTTTTCTCTTGATGCCGCCAGGTTCTTTGTTTGGCCACGACTTTGAGCATGGCCGACTTCATTTTTTCTGTCTTCTTCCATTTTATTTGTTTATTATTTATTTATATTTTTTTTCTGCCCTTTATTAATTGTTATTTATTATTTCTTTCTTTGTTTATTTTTCTATTGCTTGCGGCAAGGTTCTTTGTGCGGTCCGTGATTAGACTAGCCGTTGATTTATGTGTATTATATATATATATATATGGTCTGGTGAAGTGATAAAATACATTAAATATTAGAGTATCGGACTAGTCTGTTTAATACCGGACAAGTCCGTTCTCGGATCAGAAAGTTCATAGGACAAGTCCGATGTTGTGACGGACAAGTCTGGGGTTTGCATAGTTTCAAAATCGGACTAAGTTTTGTGATTTATCGGACAACTATGAAGGGTTCCAGTAACATTTATCGGACTAGTCTATTGTTGTAACAGAGCAGTCCATGGTGGGAAAAATTGATTAAGTCTATGCATACCGAACTAATCCGGTATTGTACCAGACAAGTTCGTTGTTGTCCAGTAAAGGCATTCGTACTAGTCCGTTATTTTTTGGACTAATCCGGTGTTTGGCTCAATTTTACTTGCATCTTTATTTACAATTCTTTTACATGTGTTCCTTTTCATCCTACTCAATGATTTTGCATGAACTCATCATATAATTAAACTATTATATTTATATATATACTTTTAGTCTCATTTATTTCTTTTATATCATATTTATTATGGCAAATAAATTACTTTTGGCGTTTTTATTTTGTAAATAATTTTCAGTGCTTGAGGATGAATGCAAAATGCAATATGAGATGCATATAATTTATATTTTTCTTTGTAGAAACAATTTATTCCTATTATTAACTCTAAATTCCCATTTAAGTTTTTAATTTGCCGAAACTCGAAAATCAGGGTGTCACAACATGTGAAGCTTCCCGCCGGCCTTGGGGACGACGGTTGGGTTTGCCAGCCATCGTGGATGATAAACCTCCCAAATGAATCCAGCATCGAGCAGCTTTTTGATTTCTTCACGAATGAAGTTTTGCCACTCGATGGAATTCTTTTGGGGCTTCTGTTGGATCGGCCATGCATCGGGATAGATCTTCAGATGGTGCTCAATATCCTCCCTGAGGATCGCGGGCATTTGTGATGGTTGCCATGCAAACACATCGGTATTAGCTTAGCGGAAGGTGATGAGCATGAGTTCCTATTTGTCACCCAGGCCTCCTGTAATGCAATTGGTCTGAGCGGCTTCAAAACTAATTTGGACGACTTTGAGAGGAACATTGTCATTGCTGCTTGGCTGCACGCGGTGTGCAGATGTTGAGCTGCACTGGCACATGCTTGGTGGTTGTTGAGCCAGCTCCTCCTTGTTGGCATGAGCTTCATGCGTGGTGGAGACCGCATGCAGCTTCTCCAGTGCGATGACTCCTGCAGTACGGTCTCCTCGGATCCAGAGGATGCCTGTAGGTGTTGGCATCTTTAACACAAGATAGCCATAATGGGCTACTACCATGAATCGGTACACATCCGATCCGTCGAGGATAGCACTAAAGGGAAACTAATCTTCGTGACAACAAAGATCAGCTTCTCCGAACAGTAGTTCTCAGGTGTCTCGAATGTTACCAGGATAGAGACACAACTGAGTGGAGTAATGGCTCCTAGACCCACTCTGGAGAATGGACGCGAGGGCTTAAGGTCCGACATGGGGACCTGCACCTTCTTAAAAGCTGCAAAACTTATGAGGTTGAGTGTTGCCCCGCAATCAACCAGAACATGGAAGAGTTGTAGGTTGTTGATGGTCGGGGAGACTATCAGCAAAAGTTGTCTAGCTCTTGCCATGTTTTTAGGACAGTCAGAGGCGTCGAAGGTTATCAAAGTGTCCATCCACTTTAGATGTGGCTCTGCCTCGACGGTGGGAGCTACAGCAACTACTTCCCGATGCAAAGTTTTCACTACGCGCCAGGAAGTAATGTCTCACGATCCTCCATACATCATATGGAGACCCTCCTTCTCTCGTTGTCGGAGCTGGAGTTGGAGCTATCGGTGTTGTTGTAGACCGCTTTTAACGCCTTGTTGGCATCCTAGAACCCCAACTTCTATCTTTCTGCAACCTCTGAGTCTGCCTTCTGTTTACCCTCCCGTTGACGGAAGGGTACATCTTCTCAATGCTTCTGCTAGTTCTGCTGGACTCGCTCTGCGAGCCTCTTGACCTCGCGGCACTCCTCGAGGGCCTAACTCGAAGTGTTGTGGATTTGACACCACTTCCTGTTGTCGCCATCATCAGACGACGGTCGCGGTCGCGGCCCCGACAGCCACCTGGAGCCGTTGCGACTACAGTTGTAGGTGTACCTGCGAGTGGCTAAGGGTGTATTTTTATTCTTCTTTTTACCACTACCTTTGGCAGTGGTTCCTGTCTTGGAAGGAGATGGTGCACCTGCTTCTCCGACTCGTTTGGAGCCAGTCGCGCCCTTTAGCAGCCCTGACATATTTATCTGTCGGACTAAAGAGCTCTGTAATATCATGGATATTTTTTGTGGCCAGCTTCTCCAGCATCTTCTAATCCCTTGCACCCTGTCGGAAGGCAACAGCAACAGAAGCATTGGAGATAGAGGGTATAGTGTTTCGAACCTGGGAGAACCTCTGAATGAATGAGCACACTGACTCTCCTAGATTTTGCCGTACGACAAAAAGGTCCAGCTCACTACAAGGGCAAGTATAAGAACTCTCTAAATTGGCAGTAAACTAGCGGCATAGCTCTCCCTAGCTATAGACTGAGCTAGGGGTAAGATCATGAACCATAACCGAGCAGTACCGGTCAAGGCAACCGGGTAGTAATTGGCCATGATAGACTCATTCCCTCCTGCCGCAAGGTTGATGGTGGAGTAGATCCGCATGAACTCGACAGAGTTGATAGTCCCGCCGTACTTCTACGACAAATGAGGCTGGAACTTGGGTGGCCACTCCACCATATGAAGGTGCGGTGCAAGCACCGAATAGCCACCACCCACTCATAAAGGTGAAGGAGGTGGGGGAACATATCTTGTGTGAGTTGTTGCGGGCATGCCCGGCTTTACAAACTCACCCTCAAGGATGCATCGCCTCTCGCGACTAGCTCAATGTTGACTCGACCATCTTGCTCCGTGTAATGGCGGTCGAGTTTGGCCCTGAGGTCTCCCATCGGCAGCCTCGACACTATGGAGGCCTGACAGGCCATCGATGGAGTATGCGACGTCGCATGCTGTGATGGTGCGTGTTTCCTTTGTGAAGTGATAGGACCGAGTCGTCCTGACGGAGTCCTGTTGCGGGTTGGTGTGGGCCTAGGCTGCAGCGAATTGTTGAGTGTTGTGGCTGCGGTGGTGACAACATGGCTATATCATTACGTCACTATTCTAGCACTGTTGGAGATGCATCTAGTGCTAGTGGACGCTGGAGAAGAGCACGCATTGCAATCAGCGCATTCTCTAGATTTGTGGTCGACTCGATGACCGAGGCTAGAACACCATCCTGCATCTGAGCAGCGGTTGCTGCTGCAGCAGGTGGTGGTCCGTTGTTGCTAAACAGATGCGCTGCAGCACCAGCCTGTGGATCCGTGGCTAGAATGGCACCAGAACGCAAGAGTTGTCGCCAACTTCATTCCCTCTTCTAGCTGGTGTATCCAGGTCAGAGGAAGCAGTAGCGGAGTTCACCATTGTTGATCTTGAAATTCTTCGAGTAGAGTCTCCCCCTACCCGACGCGCCAAATGTTGAAGTGTAGCGACGAGACTTCCCCCGTTACTACTAAAAAGTAGTCTGTGAAGGTTCTTTTTTGGAGGGGTGTATACTCAAGAATCAAGAACGGGGTGAACGCGAGATATTTATGTGGATCGGGCCGCCTGATTGTAATATCCTACTCCATGGGTGTTTGTGCGTTGTATTGCTTGAGTGCAAGAGCAAGTGTGTTTGTGTATGAGTGTGTGTGAGCCTGAATGAGTCTGTCTCCTACCATAGCAGCATTGACCTTTTATATGCTAAGGTCTGGCTGGTTATAGTGTGGTCAAGGCCCAACAGGAGGCCCCGGGCTATTAAGAACCCTATACATGATCTAAGACACTTAATAATGACTTAATTGTTTATTAATGTGCCGTGATGGCGATGTTACTACATCTTAAGACCCGATCGATTGTGCTTCAATAATGTGGAGTTAATGGCGCATTATCTTGGTCTTGAAGAGACTGATTTATGGTATTGAATTCCCACACCGTCTTGGACACATGGGGGATCTAGAGGCCTCATCGCCAGAGAGGAAAAGTCCATAGCCACAAGACACGTGGCAGCTCTAGAGCTACCCTTACCAAGGAGGCGGGTCCGGAGCTACAGAACACATGGCAGTACTGGAGTCACCCTTAGCAGGGAGGCGGGTTCAGAGCTACAGGAACATGCGGTAGCATCGGAGCCACCCTTAGCAGGGAGGCGGGTCCGGAGCTACAGGACACGTGGCAGCACCAGAGCCACCCTTTTCAGGGAGGCAGGTCCGGAGCTATGGGACACATGGTAGCACCAGATCCACCCTTAGCAGGGAGGCGGGTCCGGAGCCACTCTTAGTATAATCTCCCTTGGACCCATTTACCCCCCATAGAATAGAATGCTCTTGTGTGTGTCATACTACCTTCACTTATCTATCATCTATCCTCACTACAACCTTACCTAGACCATTCATCCTTTTCATTGGATGATTGCTACACTTCTACCTAGCCTTCCTTTGGGATAAAATAAATGACACAGTTCCTTAAAATCTGCAGCACTTTCAGGATCAAGGACATCTCTCCTGATGTCATCCATCTTAGACTATTTCGTTCTCCCTTCTTGGGAGTGCAAAGCAGTGGTTCTACACGAACTGAAGTGTTGTAGACACTTGGGAGAAGTGTTCCACAACATTCCTCGCCAAGTTCTTTCTGTTGGGTAAGACCAATGTCCTACATGAAGGAATTTCCAGCTTCCAGCAAGATAGTAAGTAGTTTATTCCCGAGGCATGGGAAAGGCTCGAGGAGTACATCCTGGCCTGTCCCCACCATGGGATGGATGACTGGCTCATTATCCAGAACTTCTACAACGGGCTGGTTCCTTCCGCCTGTGACCATGTGGATGCTGCTGCTGGAGGAGCCTTCTTCTTATTGACAATGCCAAAACCTAAGGATTTGATTGAGAAGATGGTGTCTAGTATGGGTTGGAGCAATGAGCGTCTCCAAACCTGTCAGCGAGGCATGCACACCTTGAAAGAGGTGGACATGATCGCTGCCAAATTGGACCTCCTCATGAAGAAGATAGATGGATGAGCCAGTGGTGAAGTATGTGGCAATGCCTGTGCCTTGGACTCTCACATCACCTGTGAAGTATGTGGTGACACGGGTCACATGGGCAATAACTGCCAAGAAACTCGTGAGGATTCCCTATATGTAGCCAACAATGGGAACCTCAACAACAATGGTTATCGTCCAGGAGGTCAAGGGTGGTGCCAACCACTCCCTTTCTTTCAAGGAGGGTACAACAATAACATTGGTAACAATGGCAATCAACCCAACTTGAGAGAGCTTGCCATTAGCCAATCAAGGATCAATGATGCCTTATCCAAAAAGCTATCGGCTAATGACAAGACCCTAGAAAGCATCAACGCCAAGATTGAAGGACTATCCTCAGCCTTCAAGAATCAACTGAGTTTCAACAAGATGTTGGAAACTCAGCTTGCTCAACTGGCGGCTATTGTTCCACCATTGGAAAATGGCAAGATGCCAGGGGAGCTCGAGCCTCCCGTGGAAAATGACAACATGATTTCTCCATGGGAAGGCAACTGGCTAAAGGATCCTAGATGTCCTACTATATCTTGCTCAATTGGGGCTCACTACTTTGACAAGGCACTTTGTGACCTTGGAGCAAGTGTCAGTGTTATGCCCATGGTGGTCTTCGACCAGCTGAACTTCACGGAGCTTACTCCAACACCAATGCAGCTCCAAGTCGCTGACTGTTCAGTCCGTTATCTAGCGGGTATTGCTAAAGACGTTCCACTGAAAATCCGGAATTACTTCATACCCGTGGATTTTGTGGTGCTCAACATGGATGTTGAGAAGGATACACCGCTCATTCTTGGGAACTCGTTCCTTAGCACCGTGAAGGCTCGCATAGATGTAGGAGTTGGAGAAATCCACTTCCATATCAATGGAAAGGAGGAGAAGTTTAAATTTTGCCCAAAGTTGGAGTAATGCTCCATGATTCATATCAAGTATGGGCCAAATGTTAAACACATTCAAGAGGTCGAAGTCACACCTCCAAAGGTGGATCCGCTCATTGCATTCATGAGACAATTAATCCATGCAGAGAACCCGTCTTATCGTCCACGCCAACATTTCAAGAAGACGGAGAAGCCCGAGCCTCCCTAAAGGCCCAAATCCACCAAACCGCCGAAGAAGAAGTGGCGGGAGAAGCAAGACAAGCCGTCAGAGCCCATTCCTCCAGGACCGGATGCCAAGAAATGAAGACGGACGAAAAGTCCATCTCATCGGACTGTGGTAAGACCTAGACAATAGGATAATTGGTAGTTATCTTTATTTGATTTTTCTTTTTCATTTGGTTTTTTCCACTTAGTTTGATTTTTTCCACTGCATATTTTATTTTTTAGATAATTGTGTTTAGGCCACAGGTTTGAAGGACAATTGTGATCCATACCTTGATTTTCAAATTTTGTGTTTTAGACACAACTTTTTCCAACGCAACCTGCTATTTACCATAAGTTTGTAACTCTGTTGGATAACCTGGAATGAAGACAATAAAATAAATATAAAAAACTGTTAGAAATATCAACATGACCAAAATACCCTTGACCGGTGCCCAACAACCCAACTTGTTCCCGTCTCTCTCCATTCGGCGCACTTAAACCCTAGCAGGCGGGCTCGGAGGCGGCAAGCGCGACGGCCTGGAGGCCGACCGACGTGCACTAGCGGGCGGGCTTGGAGGCAGCAAGCTGTGGCGGCGTGGAGGCTGACGAGGCCGAGGCCGACGAGAACGCGGCAGCCGCCGCCAGCAGCCAGAGCGGCGGGCGCAGGGGGGAGCAGAGGCCGCGCGTGAGCAGCATCATGGACTGGACTGGCAAGGCCAGCCGTAATGAGATAGGTGTAGTGGCAATACAGTTGAGGCAGTTTGTAGAATCCGACTGGCTGCTACGGCCTACGGGTTGCCGCGAGTGCGAATCGCTGCTGTTGCTGGCTTGCTGGTTGTGACTGCCTACAACCAGAGCACTCGATATTGTTTCTACCAGCGTGTTCAGGTGTCCTTTGAATTTAATCCTACTCGAATGTACTCGAACAATAGGCGCATAGAAAAAATTTGAAGTTTGTCAAAAAGAAAGAATTTGTTCAGATTACCTTGTAGCTTAATTTTTTGACCCTTTCACTTAAAATTATAGTACAATCACAATGCTAATATCAAAACTGTGGTAAAATCACAAAGGATATATCTGTCTTTTCATGTCAAAGTTAACACCGTTAGAAACACTTAACGGACTTGTGGTAATCTACAGCTTCATGTGAAAAAGTTGTGGCTAAAATACAAAATTTGAAAATCAGGGTCTGAATCACAATTGGCATTCAAAACTGTGGTTGAAACACAATTGTCCCTTGATTTTTCGGAGCAAGTTGAGAATCTTATATTCTCAACCATCATTTTTATTTCTTTATCTTTCAAAAAAGAAAATTATTGGGTTTGAAAAAAGGGTTTTATTCGGAATACAATTTTCTGAGTTGCAAATGTGGCAATTCACCAATTGCTAATTTTATAGCCGTTGGGAAGCCACCTGCCAAAAGAGGGAACAGGGGGGCCTACTTTTTAGTGCGGCCGAACCTCCATGTTCGGCCAAAGTTGGGAAAGAGCCAAAGTGGCTCTCCCCTCCAATTCTACATTTGTGTCTCTTATGACCATTGCGGAGTGTACACTATAAATAGAGGCCAAGAGGAACACCCACTACAAGGATTTTGTCCTGTTGCAACAATTGTACTGTAATGAATACTAAATCGTTGTAGTAAGCTTGGTCTTTTGCCATGATTCACTAGTTCAAGGAATTAGGATCTATCGCCATGGAACACAACCGTTGCATTAGGATTTGTTGCCACGATTTACTAGTTTATGGCGTTAGGACCTATCGCCACGGAATGCAATAATTGCATTATGATCTGTTGCCATGAATCACTAGTTTGTTGCATTAGAATCTTTTGCCACGGAGCACAATCATTGCATTAGGATCTGTTGCCATGATTGTACTAGTTTATGGCCTTAGGATCTATCGCCACGTAACACAATCATTGCATTAGGATTTGTTGCCACGATGCACTAGTTCGTGGTGTTAGGATCTATCGCCACGGAACACAATCGTTGCATTAGGATATGTTGCCATGAATGACTAAATCGTTGCATTAGGATCTTTCACCATGGAGCACACTTATTGCATTAGGATCTATTACCACAATTGTACTAGTATTTGAACTTAGGATCTATCGCCACGAAACACAATCATTGCATTAGGATTTGATGCCATGATTCACTAGTTTGTGGCATTAGGATCTATCGCCACATAACACAATCGTTGCATTAGGATCTATTGTCATGACTCACTAGTTCATGCGCGAAAGGGATCCAAGGAGAGCGATGGTGCTGATGCTGGCAGGCCCACTTGCCAGTGAAATCGATCGAGAGAACCACCCACAAATTCCATGAGTAAGTTCGATTTGTTTGCTCATCTTATCCAAATCTTCTTTCGCCAATTCTTTAGAACAAATTCTAGAAAAGAATGTGCTAAACTCAATTACAGGTAGAACAACCTTTTCAGGCAATATGTTACCTATTGAAATAGGAAGGAGCTTCTGAAATATAATTTGGCAGTCATGAGTTTTTAGACCCGATACCTTACATGCTTTTATGTCCACACATCTCTTGATGTTTGAGGTAAAACCATCGGGCATCTTTGCATCCAACAAAAACTTGCACAAGGTGGTATTCTCATCTTTACCCAAAGTATATAATGCTGATGGCAATATATACTTGTCATTGCTAACCACCGGATGTTGATCTGGCTGTATACCCATATCATGCATATCAAGTGGAGCTTTAGACTATATTTTGTTTTACCATCCATATTAAGCAATGTCCCCAATATGCTATCACAAATGTTTTTCTCAATGTGCATGACATCCAAGTTATGCCTTATTAGCAATGTCTTCGAATACGGGAGCTGGAAAAATATACTTTTCTTCTTCCAATTATGCCACCTATTTTCTCAATGCGCTTTCTCTTATTATTCATATGCCCAAAACTCACTTCATCTAAACTCTTGTATTGTTGGAGTACTTCATCACCAGAGAGTGATGTTGGAGCCTCTCTATTCTCTATCTTGTTGTTGAAAGAAGCTTTGTTTCGACGCCACCTATGATTATGAGTTAGGAAACGACGATGACCCATGTAGCAATGCTTTCGCCCATATTTCAACCACAAGGCGTCAATGTTTATATGGCAGTATGGGCAATGCTAGCTTACCTTTTGTGCTCCATCCACATAGCATTACATATGCTAGAAAATAATTTATTGTCCACAATATAGAAGCTCGCATGAGAAATGTCACTTTCTTTGAACTGTCATATGTTTCAACACCATTAGACCATAATTTTTGTAGCTCATCAATCGAAGGCTACAGATACACATCAATGTTGTTTCCAGGTGACTTTGGCCCAGGAATTATCATCGGCATCACCCAATAAGGCTACTTCATACACAACCAAGGTGTGAGATTATAAGGGATTAGAATCACAAGCCATGTATTGTAAGAAACATGCATTGTTCCAAAAGGATTGAAACCATCAGATGCTACCCCAAGTCTTATGTTGCAGGATCAGATGAGAAATTTGGGTGAATGCTATCAAAATACTTCTATGCTTTCGAATCTGCAGGATGGCGTAATATTCCATCATTATTACGTTCTTGTTTGTGCCAGCGCATGTTTGATGCCGTTGATTCAGCCATATAAAACCTTTGTAGACGGGGAATAAGAGGGAAGTATCGTAGAATCTTGCGTGCTACAAGCTTCTTGGCTTTTCCACAAGGTAAAGCCTCTCTTGCATCCCCACCAGTACTATTTTTCCATCTTAATTCACCAAATTTTGGGCATCTATCGAGCAGAGAATAGTCCTTCCAGAATAACACATAGTCATTGACACATGCATTGATCTTTTGGTAGTCCAGCCCGAGGTCACGAACAACCTTCTGAACTTTATGAAGTGTATTAGGAATGCAGTGGCCCTTTGGAAGCATATATGAGAATAGTTTAAGAAACGACTCACACGCTCTTTTGCTCAAACCATTTAAACACTTTATCTGGTACAACTTAACAATGAAGGATAATTGGGTCACCTTCTCACAACCTGAATACAGCTCCTTTTTGGCATCATTTAATAAGTCATAGAATTGCCTTTGCACATCCAGTTGGCTCCTGCTGGTTTATAGCATTTTCTTGATCATCAAAATCTGCTAAAGTACCACCATGATCAGTGTCTCTAAGTCAAAAATTATCTCCTAATTATTTTCTGATTGCTCGGAAATATTTTTTTAAACTTGATTTTGTCCATGGTGTATCCAACAAGTATAATCCAATAGAATCCCATTATGAAGCATGTGAAAATGAACATCCCTGCGTGTCTTATGGCAAATATTACGACATCTCGTGCAAGAACAAAGCATAGTTGCTACTTCACGAGTTCCCTGGAATGCAAAATTTAAAAATGACTTCATTCCTCCCGCCACTCCTTCGTACCCTTGTCTTTTCCTATCCATATCTTATCTTCTGATGTCGCTTCCTCCAATTCAATCAGCCTATCCATAAGAGGATAGATGTACAAGAACATTATGTCAGCAATTGTACCTAGCGTTGTTGCTCTTCCTTGTGCGGCGGCCGGCGGATGCTCCTCCACGCGCGATGGCTGGCGGATTCTCCTGTAAGCGTAGCGGTCGGCAAATGCTCCTCCAAGCACCGCGGCCGGCAGATGGTCCTCCAAGCTCATTTCATAAGTCGAGAGAGGGGGCGTTGCGGATCAAAGGGCTCCATAATAAAAAATTATTTTTGTTTCTTATTTTCCTTCTTTATTCAGCGTGAAAAAAAATTGACCACCACGGCAGGCAGCCAGGACAAAGCGTATGTGAAGCTATCATAGGAGGCCCAACACTGCGTTGGGCCGCTTGTTATTTGTGGGCTGAAACTGTGCTGAGTCACTTTGTACTCGTGAGCCAAACTGCGTTGGGATGCTTGGTGTTCGTCCCTATGACGCGTGAGGCCCATGTATGGGCGCACGTCTGTCGGTACCCTGCGTACCGGATACCCCTTAGAACTGCAAGCAGTGCAAAGGGACTCCACCTATCTGAGTTGAAGACCTCCGAAGGCCCCACGTGTCACTTGTAAACGGACCTACCTCCCTCATATGGTTAGTCCCTGTGCTGACACGTGTATCATAAAACCGGAGCTACAATCCCTACATGGGAATGCTCCAGACTAGATACCTGTGTGGCACCCCCGGACCTAACCCCCGATTGAGGGAAGCTCCGGTACTGACACGTGTACCACGGAACCGGAACTACTCGTCCAAGATGGTAAGCTCTGAAGCTGTCACGCGTCCAACCCCTGGACCTTCAACCTCAGCAGGCAGATTGGTGGACCTGCAACAGCTCGGACCTTCAAGGGACATTAAAAGCTTCAAGACCTGATTATGTGTCATTAAAGCTACCTTAATGACACACGATCAGAGGACCCTTAATACTAGTAACGCCACTATTATGGTGCGTTACCACGCTATTAAGGGGAATTAAGTACATTAAACTATGTATTAGACATTAGTAACCGCCAGGGCCGCATGTAGGGCCAGGCTAACGATGTAACGGCCAGCCCTTGTACTATAAAAGGATTGGCCGAGCGATACATGGGAGGGGGAGATGGACTGGAGACTCCAGACGGGCTAGAGGCTCTAGACGCTGACATGCGCTCAATGGGCTCTCTCTAGCTCAGGCTCTCACAACCTCATACACTCAATACAACAACAACAACACACCCGTGGAGTAGGGTATTACGCTCAGGCATCCCAAACCACATAAATCATCGTGTCAGGTCACCATCTTGTTCTGAATCTCCGCGTGCCCTAATCGAACTAAGAAACTCCGCGGGCTGCCAACTGTAGTACCAGGGGAATTGCCGGAACCAGACCCCAACATTTGGCATGCCAGGTAGGGGGTGCTTGAGATTCAAAGATGGTGAATTCTGCTGCTGGATCATCCAACGGTAACCACACAAAGCAACCTGCTAGAGCTAATACCTCATACATGTAGCAACCAGCAGGTGCTGTAGCCTCAGCAGGAGTCATGCCACCACCGCCACCGTCCACTCTGGTGAATCAATCCGGACATCGAGATGGGACATCTGCGTCGATCACTGCATCGGCGAACAACAACCCCGAACACGCGCTTATTGCTGCGCGTGCTCTTCTCCAACGTCCACTGCCTCCAGGAGCACCCCAGGGTGTGATGGAGCAGTGGAGAGCTGATGTGAATCATCTGGTTGCAGCAGCAGCTGGTGGCATCAGCAATCAAGGTCCTCCCCCTCGGGGCGGGCTCCATCGCAGCGTCGGACCTTGTCGAGTAGACTCGGTCTGCAAGCTTCACAGCACAGGAGGCGTGCTGCATCTCAACAGGCGATGTCGCTGCCTTTTGGGGCGCGACGTACTCACATGGAAACAAGTCTTTCGACTCACGACCTCCGGGTGGAGCTCGATCATCGTTACTGGCAACAGGATGGCCGCGTCCACATCGAGCGTGCTCGCGAGAGGCAAGAGGCTAGTGACAGTCCTGCTCCTGAGGGAGTAGGAGGAGGCTATTCTGCCTTGGCCATGCACCTACGCATGGTCAGATGGCCGCAGAAGTTCCGGCCTCACTCGCCAGAGAAATTTGATGGGACTATTAACCCCGCCGAATTTCTTCAAATCTACTCCACCGCTATCCTTGCGGCTGGGAAAATGAGGCCGTGATGGCCAATTATATCCTTGTGGCTTTGACTGGGACCACCAGGTCTTGGTTCATGAGCCTTCCGCCTGACTCCATCAACAGTTGGGCGGAGTTGTGCCAATAGTTCACCGCCTATTTTGGGAGCTCATACACCCGATCAGGCATGGAACTGGATCTTTTTATTGTCAAGAAAAAAGGGGGAGAGTCCTTGCAATGTTTCATTCAGAGGTTCTCCCAGGTACGAAATACCATTCCTTCTATCTCAAGAACTTCTGTTATTGTAGTATTCAGACAGGGCGTTCAAGAAAAGAAAATGTTAGAGAAGTTGTCGACCAAGGAAGTCACCAGCATGACGGAACTCTTCATCTTGGCAGACAAGTCCGCCAAGGCTGCGGAGGGCTGTGAAATGCACTCCCAACCACCTCTGGAGGCCAACAAAAAATCCTCCAAGGGTGAAGCCAATACCTCCGGGAGTGGCAAGAAGAAGAAGAAGTCCAACAGCAAGAAGAAACTGTCAGCCGGCACACCCACTACTGTAGCTGCCGCAGCTCCGGGTGGCCAGGGGCCACGCCCTGAGAAACGACCTCGGCCGTCGTCTGAGGACAGTGGCAGCTCCAATATGTGGTGTCCCATACACAAGACGGACAGGCACAACTTGAAGAATGCCGAGAGGTCCAGAACCTCACTGAGCGCTACGACAAGCACCGGGAAGAAGCTCCTTTCTGTCAAAGGGAAGGAAAACAAAAAGTCGACGAAGCTCTGGCTGAAGAGGAGTTAGGCTTTCAGGACCCCAAGAAGGTCTTGAAGGTTGTTTACACCTCTGTTGACAACGACTCCGACATCTCCGACAACGAGCGTCGAAAGACCATGAACACCATCTTTGGTGGTTCGTGGGACATCACTTTCTGTTGTGACCTCAAGACAATGCGGCGGGACATGGCTTCTGTAGCTCCCACCGCCAGGTCGGAGACTCATCGGACATGGATGGATATTGTCATCACCTTCGATGCTTCGAACTGTCCTCGGACATGATCGGAGCTGGCCAACTTCCATTGATGGTATCTCCGACAATCAATAACATCCAGCTCCACCACGTGATGGTGGACGGAGGTTCGGGGCTGAACCTCATAAGCTTCGAGGCCTTCGTCTAGCTTCAGCTCCGACCTTCGGATCTTTGTCCCTCCCGACCTTTCTCAGGAGTAGGTCCAGGGGTCATAACCCAGCTCGGTGCCATTAATCTCCCGGTTACCTTCGAAACTCGAGAGAACTACAGGACTGAGAAGTTGGTCTTCGACGTGGCACAAATCAACTTGCCATTCAACGCTATCTTGGGCAAGCCAGCTTTATACACATTCATGGTTGCTGCTCATTATGGCTACTTGGTGTTGAAGATGGCAACACCCTCAAGCATTCTCGGGATCCGCGGAGATCGCACCGCCAGAGTTACAGCTCTGGAAGAACTCCACGCGCTTGCTACAGTGCAGGAGGAAGAATTCGGAAAGTAGCAAGCTCCAAAGACCTCGAGCATTTGTCATCGAGGCTCAACCTCTGCACCCCGTGTGCAACCAAGCGGCGACACCAACATTCCCAGCAAAGTCATCCAAATTGGTTCTGACGCTGCTCAGACCACCCATATATCGGGAGGTCTGAACGACAAATAGGAACTCGTGCTCATCAATTTCCTCTGGGCTAATGTCGACGTGTTTTCCTGGCAACCGTCACAATGTCTGGGATCCCTATGGAAGTGATTAAGCACAATTTGAAGATTTATCCCGACACTCGGCCTGTACATGTGAAGCCTCGGAAGCAATCAGTAGAGCGACAGAACTTCATACGTCAAGAAGTGAAGAAGTTGCTCGAAGCTGGATTCATCCGAGAAGTCTTCCACCCAAAATGGCTGGCAAACCCAGTCGTTGTACCCAAGGCTGGCGAGAAGCTTCGGATGTGTATCGACTACACAACACTGAAAAAGGCATGCCCAAAGGATCCATTTCCACTACTTAGAATAGATCAGATAGTGGATTCCACCTCCGAGTGTGAATTACTGTGTTTCCTAGACGCATATTTTGTGTATCATCAAATCAGAATGTCTAGGGAAGATGAAGAGCATACTGCCTTCATCACAGTAAATGGATTATATTGTTACACTGCCATGCCATTCAGTCTCAAAAATGCTGCTTCAACGTTTGTGCTAGCTATGTACAAAACTTTTGGAGAGCTCATTAGAGATGTAGTGGAAGTGTACGTCAATGACATCGTCGTCAAGATCAAGAACAAGGGGTCATTTCTTGACACCTTGCAAGCTGTCTTCGACAAGTTGCAAATTACACGCACAAAGCTGAACCCAGACAAGTGTGTCTTTGGGGTTAGCTCCGGAAAGCTTCTTGGATTCTTGGTGAACCACCGAGGAATAGAGGGGAATTCGGCGAAGATTAAAGCTATTGAAGACATGCGGCCACCATCTCCCATCAAGGATGTCGAGAAGCTAACTGGGTGTCTAGCTGCCCTTAGCCGGTTCATGTCAAGACTGGCAGAACGGGCACTACCCTTCTTCAAACTATTGAGGAAGTTCGGACCATTCCAATGGTCTGAAGAAGCAGAAAAGGCATTCCAAGAGCTGAAGCAGCTCCTCACCACTCTACCAACTTTGGTAGCTCCGAATCCTGGTGAGCCACTTCTACTTTATATTTCAGCAAATGACGAAGTTGTTAGCATGGTCCTGGTTGCGGAAAGACCAGAACCATCCCATGTTCAGGAATCCAGATCCCTCCGGGAAGGTCCAAAACTACCTGAAGACGAGTCTGGGTCCCAGCCCCCCCAACCTGGATCCTTGAGGCGAGACGCTAGAGGATCAACCTCTCAAATGATGGAGTTATTTATGCGGAACAAGAAGATCCAGATCCTTCTGGGAGGGTCCAGGTCACTTAAGAAGAAGCTCCGAGTTCCTCTAGCAGGAACCTGGAAGTCCCCGAAAAAGGTTCGAACCCCTCCGGGAGGGTCCAGGTTGATGAGGAGGAAGCTCTGGGCCACTCCGGGAGGGTCCGTACAGTGCAGCGCCCTGTATACTTCATCAGTGAAGTACTCCATGATGCTAAGACTAGGTACCTAGAGGTGCATAAGCTGCTTTATGTAGTTCTTATCGCCTCTAGAAAGCTTCATCACTACTTCCAAGCTCACAAGATTTCAGTGGTAACCTATTATCCACTACGTGCAATCTTGCATAACCCCAACTCTACTGGGAACATTGCAAAGTGGGCAGTGGAACTGGCCAAGTTCGATCCTGAATTCGTCCCAAGACAAGCAATCAAGAGTCGGCAGACTTTGTGGCGGAATGGACCCCCTCTCCATCAAATCCTGAGGGTCCCAGTGAGCAGAAGCCGGAACCTAAGGTTCCGGTCTTCACTGAGCATCACTGGACTCTCACCTTCGATGGCTCCGTGCAAAAGCAAGGGGTCGGAGTTGGAATCCTTCTCCTTGCTCCGACTGGGGAGAAGGTCAAATACATGGTTCACCTTGACTTCAAGGCGACCAACAACATGGCGGAGTATGAAGCACTAATCTATGGACTCAAGGTGGCACCATCTTATGTTGTCAAACAACTGTTGGTGAAGGGAGATTCACCGCTCATAATCAAGCAAGTGAAAGGTGAATGCTCCTGTAACAGTTCTCAATTAGCTGCTTATATCCTTGAAGTCCAGAGGCTTCAGAAGGACTTCGAAGTCCTGGATATTTGTCATGTCCGGCGTCTCAACAACGCTGAAGCTGACGAACTCTCGACGAAAGCATCAACCGGAGCTCCGGCTCCTGACGGAACCTTCGTTCGGAGATTGTCAAGACCAACAGCTCAACCTGCCTGACTGAGCGAAGGGGGCGAGACCAGCACCTCGAAGCTGGCAGTCCCGATGGCCCTGTTACCATGGCGTCCATCAAGGGTCGTAGGTGCTACAGGAAGCTCCGAGCAACCCAGCACGCAAGACTCAGAAGCTCAAGTTAGCTCCGATGCATGGATCTCGGAGATCCGGAGCTACTTGAAAGACAACATACTTTCTGAAGACAATGTATCTGCGGACCAGATAGTCAGATTGGCTAAAAGATACACACTTGTAGAAGGGGATATCTACCAGCATGGTGCCAACGGTGTCCTAATGCGGTGCATTACAATGGAAGAAGGTCGTGAGCTCCTCGTGGAAATCCATGGAGGCGAGTGTGGGAACCACACATCTTCCCACACGTTGGTCAGTAAAGCCTTCCGGCATGGTTTTTATTGGCCTACAGCACTACACGATGCAACCGAGCTAGTGAAGAAATGTGAAGCATGCCAGGTCCATGCGAAGCAAATTCACACACCAGCTCAGCCACTACAAATGATACCTCTGACATAGCCATTCGCTGTGTGGGGTATGAATATTTTGGGACCTTTCCCAAAAGCCGTCAGAGGTTACAAGTACCTCTATGTTGCCATCGACAAGTTCACCAAGTGGCCAGAAGCGACTCCAGTTGTGACAATAAACAAGCAATAACTATCAAGTTCTTGCAGTCCATAGTATGCAGATTCGGAGTCCCAAACAAGATCATTACTGAAATGAGACCCAATTCACAAGTTCTGCATTCCAAGGATATTGCGAAGATCTCAGCATTCAAGTCAGCTACGCTTTCGTGGCTCACCCAGCAAGCAATGGCCAAGCTGAGAGAGAAAATGCAGAAATCCTAAAGGGACTCAAGACGCGCACATATGAGCGCTTGAAAAAACATGGAGCCCACTGGATCGAGGAGTCTTCTGCCCACCTTGTGGGCAAAAAGGACAACTCCAAACCGGTCAACTAGAGAGACACCCTTCTTCTTGGTACGGAGCTGAAGCAGTCCTTCCTTCGGAAATCACCTTGGGGTCGCTCCGGGTCTGGACCTTCGACGCAGCCACGCAGGACCAGCTCTGGCGTGAAGACCTTGACCTCATTGAAGAGGGAAGGTGCTGAGTAGCTGTTCGAAATGCACGATACCGCCAAGCGCTCCGGCGTTATCACCAAAGGCATGTGCATAGCCGACAGCTCGAGGAAGGCGATCTAGTGCTACGGAGAATACAAACTCGAGAAGGGTTAAACAAACTTTCCCCCGGCTGGGAAGGACCCTTTCGAGTGATCAAAGTATCCCGTCCCGGATGCGTTCGCTTGGTAACCGAGGATGGGACACCGCTCCCTAATCCTTGGAACATTGAGCACCTCCGTAAGTTTTACGCTTAATATCACGGAGGTGAGTCTGTAATTACATATGATGTATGTTATAGCGTCATTGTACAGAGACAGGTAGCTCCTCTGGGAGGACAGCCAGACCTTTTCAAGACGGTCCGCAAAGTTCAAGCAACACTTGACACAGTCTCAGAACTAAAAGTGTAGCTAGCTACCCTGGGTCGAACAAGAAATGTAACACACTTAGCTTGGTTCTGTACCCTAGGAGTGTACTTGTCTCCCCTGTACCCCGGAGCTATAATGAAAGACATCAATATGTGAAAACAGAATCCACGTGCATTTATTTTGTACAGGCTCATTCTTTTTCATTTTTCTCTTTCTTGTCTATAACAAAGTTGTGCAATTCTTAAGAAACTTTAGCTCGAAAAATTCATATATAATTCAAGTTGCATTGTTATTTCTTTCGGTTCTTAACATTGTTGAATGGCCTACTCGCCTGAACGTCAAGCCAATCTAGGTCCAGAGTGTGCTATCGGCTTAGCCTGGTCCTGCACCCTAAGTATGCCACTCTACCTACACCTCGGCAGGCCTAAGTAAGGTGAGTCCAAAAGATGATTGGACCTAGAGAAAATAAACGAATGCGCTTGATTTTATATAGAATTGCTGTCGACCTAAAATTTCATATGGGAATAGTAAGTCACAAATGAGTTATAGATAAGAAATAGATTTTACTATTTTTCTTGACATCAGTGTTCAGGAAAAATGAAAATCCCACGATGATGGTGGACAATGCCGGAGCTATCAAAGCTTCGACATCCCCCAAGGGGGCCAACCATTGATGTTTTAAACATTGATAGTGGGCATCGCCGGAGCTATCAAGTTTCGATAAATCCGGGGCCAGTTGTCAACGTGAAGAAATAAAAGGAGTTGAAGAAAAGATGGTAGAAGGACACCCCAATAAGGTCTGCTGTCGATGCTCTATGTGTTGACAGTGGTCAATGCCGGAGCTACCAAGCTCTGACAACCCAGAGGGCCGGCTGTCAACGCTCTACGTGTTGATGGTGGTTGCTGCCGGAGCTACTAAGTATCAACAACCCCAGAGGGCCGGCCATCAACGTTCTATGTGTTGATGGTGGTTGCTACCGGAGCTACTAAGCTTCGACAACGCCAGGGGGCCCCTGCTGTCGACGCAACAAAAATTCGGACTTATACTCTACAAGTTTGAAGCACTCAAGTCTTCAACAAAATGCTACATCCTTTTGGTACATGTTCACAATCAAATTGTGTACATCTACCTGGGGGCCAAGTAAGACAAAGGTTGAAGACAAAAAATGAAATTCATAAATTTTTTTGGATTTCATTCATCTGAAGACCAGAGATTACAAAATAGGAGAAAAGAAGAGAAGATACAAGTAGGAGCTAAAAGGAGAAAGTCCTAAGTTCTATGGAAGAATGAGGCAACCTTCTAGGCAACCACCGACACGCTGGTCTTGGCGGCGTCTCCCTCTCCGTCGATGGGACCTTCAAGCATCGGGTTTAGTTTGAAATGAGGATCCCGACTTGTGTAGCACGTCTGCATGTATTCTTCGACGTTCTGTGCAAGTGATTTTCCATCAGTTTCCAACTAATCCGCGATGACATCGCCCATCGCGCCGAGTTTGTTACCAACTGAGCTCAGTGCCCCCAACACATGGTCCAACTCCGGCTCCGGATTCCCCGAACGCATGGGGCGAAAGCCTAGCGGCGCCAGCGCGACATCAGCTTTGCCCATGAAGTCCCATACTTGTTGAGACTCTATAGCCCTTGAGCCTAGAATCTCCTCCATGGACCTCTTGGCTGCCGCAAGCTCCGAACCTTCCCGTGCAAGGCGCTCAACCTCCTTGGCGTGCTGTTGAATCCTCTGAGCAACTTGCTTTTCAAGTTCACCAAGCTCCTTCTCCCGGACATGGATCCGGTTCTGGTGGTCAACCAGGTCTTTCTCCTGACCTCACACCTTCTTCTCCCTGGCAGCGACTTTGACCTCCCTTTTTGTAAGGTCCTGCCCCGCTGCCAGACCTTCTCCTCCTCGCTCTTGCAGAGCTCCTCCAGCTTTTTGGTGCGCTCTGCAAGGCTCTTGTTACTCAGAGCCAGCCTTTGGGCAAGCTCCTCCTCCCTCTTCACGAGGTCATCCCTCAGCTTCAGGAGTTTTTGCTCTTCCTCTTCGACCTTTTTCTCTCGTTCGTCAAGACCCTCCCGGCGCATGACGATGCTTTCATGGATGGTATTGGGGTTCTCCTGGTGATCATTTGCCGCTTCATTAGCAGCCAGGGCCTGTTCGTATATAGCCCGGGACTGATTGTCAAGGGATCACACCATGTTTTCCCTCTCATCCAGCAACTGGCCCCAGTACTCCATCCGGGCCTTCTCCCTCTTGACCCACTCCTTGTCGTCAGCCAGCCTTGTTTGCGCCAGCTTGGTCTCAAATTGGAGTCGGTTGCGCCACCTCCTAAGAGTTTGGCGCTCCTCCTCGAGGGCCTTGCTATTGTGATAAAATGCAATCTGGACCTGACGAAGGCTGGAGCAGGCATTGTCGATGGATAACGACAGGTGGACTGGCTCCAGACATGCCGAGGTCCTCTTCGTTGACTCCAGCGAGTTCTCTAGAACAAAAATTGGGTCCCACTCTACAAGAGTGGTCCCCTAAGCTTCCGCGGCACTAGGGCCGCCCTCCAGGAGTGCCTCGGTCGTCGCGGAGGTAAGTCCTGCAATGGTAGCTTCTACCTCCGCAGTCAGCTCCGAAGGCCCCACTGCCAGGTCCTCATCAACTGGTCCCTCAAGCAAGGGACTGGCCGCATTGTCTTGGCACCCTGGCTCAGGAGCGGGTACCTCCAGAACTACCACCTCTGGGGTAGGCATTGAAGACCCAGTCGGAGCTAAGGCCATCTCTGACTCTGGCGCTGGTGCTTCCTCTACGGCCGGTTCAGGCACCGACGCTTTGACCTCCACCGGTTCGGGTGTCGGCACCTCCACATCACCAGCCAAGGAACCGGAACTTTATGAACTGCCGGCTCCGTTGCTGAAGCTTCAGTAACATCTGGCTCGAAGGCCGGAACTGCAGGTACCACCGGCTCTGAAGCCGGAGCGTCCGTCATCACAACATCCAAAACCGGAGCTTCAGCCTCCGGAGCTGGTGCCGCTGGTACATCTTCATTCCCGTGGTCTGGTGCTACCACAGGAGCTTCGGGAGATGAGTCGAGGTCCAGAACCACGACAGCTGGCGTCGGGGCTGCCGTGACCTCAGGCACCACTTGGGGCGGTACTGGAATTGGAGCCAGAGCCTCCTCTTGCACAGCATCAGCTGCTGTCACAGGAACCAGAGCTTCAGCCCCTTTTTTGGATACCCTGTGGATGAAGGACAAAGAAACTCAAAATATGATTACAACAAAAATAACAAACTGAGGTAAAAAAGCAAATTTACCTTGGAAGGCTTCCGCTCCAGCTAGCGCGGAACCTCTTCGCCGGACGCTCAGAGCCCGACCAAAGTCGCAACTGGTGTAGTAACTCCGGAAGGCTCTTCGGAGCGTGCTGCCACCGTCAGAGACGCCTTGGTGGGTGCCCCCCAAGAATGAGAAGGACCCTCGGACCTAGAGCCCTTAGCTGGCCCTGGTGCCAGAGTCACTTGGTCGGAGCTGGCATTCTGGGGAGACACCGATGCTAGAGTTGGTGTCGCCATCAAAGACCTCCCCCGCCGGGAAAAGGAGTTGTTGTGGAAGGAGCAGGTCTGACGGGCCACCCGTCAGAGTGCTTCAACTTCCTCTTTCAGCTTGAGAGCTCAGCCAACTCTTTGCCCTTGCCTATGACTTCAGCTCTTTGTCTCGGGGCAGAAGCAGGGCCACCCTCGGAAGCTCCTAGAATAACCAATCTAGTGGTCGGACGCCTCTCTACCTCACCGAGGTCGTCAACAACCGACATGCTCCTCCGGAGCTCCCTGCTGAACTCCGCCTCCATGTTCAGAGGGAGGAAAGCCGCCGGCGGAGTTAAGTCATCGCCCTCAACGTCAATGCCATGCTGAAACTTCTTGAGATGAAGCTCCAAAGCTGCACCGTCCAAATTGGACTTTAGACCAGTTTCAATCCGGTCATCATCCATCACGCTGTTGAGGGCCTAAGCGAGCTTCTCCCTCTTCTTCAGCGGAGCCCACCTGTTGACCAGGAAGTTGCGAAGACCATCTGGGGGGTCACCCCTCCTTGCAAACATTCGCGGATCCTGGTCAAGGCAGGGTTCAAGGCCTCTGACAACACCAGAACCACACTCCGTGCGTCACTGTCAACATTGGGAAGAACTTCAGGCAGCTCCAACTTCTCGTGCTCCTCTGCTGTGACGATAATCCAATCCTTCTTCCAGTCAGCCCACTGGCTGGAAGGAAACGACCTCAAGTACTTTTAGGGGCATTTCTTGCGCTTCACAAAATAGTAGAAGCCAAGATACTCAGAACTCTTGTCGGTGGTGTGGATGGTGAAGAAGGTACAGAAAAGCTCAACGCAGGGGGGAATACCCACCCACATCTCGCAGAAGTGGACGAATGTTGACACACGAAGAATAGAGTGGGGGCCAAGGTGGTACAACTGTAGACCATAGAAGTCTAACAGCATCAAGAGGAAAGTTGAGAAAGGTGGGATCAGCCCCACCATGGCATACGCAGAGAAGTACACCATGTCGCTGCCACGCTCCTTCTTGAACGGGATCTTGCCAGCACGGACCAGGTGGTTGAAGGAGTTGCTGGACCACCTCATGTAGGTCTGGACCTTCTTCAGATCGTCATCGCTCATGAGACGGCTCTTGCGGAGACCCAACTCCATCACAACACAGTGGGGCGAGAGAGAAAAAGCAAGCGAAAGATTGGAGGATTCGAGCGACAGTTCAAATGAAAGCGTAAGGAATCCCCAAACCAAACATGCTTTCCATCTTAAGTAATCCCCCGCAACGCTTGGATGGAAACCGCAAAAAGGCCAAGGATACATTCCAAAAATTACACCCCGCCAATGACAAAGGGGCCTGGGGCCACTCCGACGATCAAGTCGAGGTCCTTACCCCAGGCGAACAGTTCTCATGATGAGTGGCAGGAAACCCAAGGGCGGCAGCCTGACAGGGCGCGCGGAACCGATACGATTTTTGTATTCGGAACCGGCGACCTTCAATTGCGTGAGATCCGCACTCGCAAATCTCACCTGCCACGTCTAGAAGATACCACACGACGATGGTTTAAAACTATCACCCCAACGGTACATCCAAAAACCCTTGAAGACACAGCACAGAAATTGAAAGATGGACCCACCTCCAGCAGAACAACTTAATCCAGAGGATCTCTCCTAGAGGTGGGCCAGGGGGCCACTGTCGGTACCCTGCGTACCAGATACCCCTTAGAACTGCAAAGAGTGCAAAGGAACTCCACCTATCTGAGTTGAAGACCTCCGAAGGCCCCACGTGTCACTTGTAACCAGACCTGCCTCCTTCATATGGTTAGTCTCAGTGCCAACACGTGTATCATAAAATCGGAGATACAATCCCTACATGGGAATGCTCTGGACTAGATACCTGTGTGGCACCCCCGGACCTAACCCCTGACAGAGGGAAGCTCCAGTACTGACACGTGTCCCACGGCACCAGATCCACTCGTCCAAGACGGTAAGCTTCGAAGCTGTCACACGTCCAACCGTCGGACCTTCAACCTCAGCAGGCAGATTGGTCGACCTCCAACGGCTCGGACCTTCAAGGGACATTAAAAGCTTCAAGACCTGAGTATGTGTCATTAATGCTACTTTAATGACACATGATCAGAGGACCCTTAATACTAGTAACGCCACTATTATGGCGCGTTACCACACTATTAAGGGGAATTAAGTACATTAAACTATGTATTAGACATTAGTAACCACCAGGGCCACATGTCGGGCTAGGATACCGATGTAACGTCCAGCCCTTGTACTATAAAAGGACTGGCGAGCGATACAAGGGAGGGGGCAGACGGACTAGAGACTCCAAACGGGCTAGAGGCTCTAGACGCTGACACGCGCTCAAGGGGCTCTCTCTAACTCAGGCTCTCACAAGATCATACACTCAATACAACAACAACAACACACCCGTGATGTAGGGTATTACGCTCAGGTGGCCCGAACCACGTAAATCCTCGTGTCAAGTCACCATCTTGTTTTGAATCTCCGCGCGCCCTAACCGGACTAAGAAACTCGGGCTGCCAACGATAGTAACAGGGGAATTGCCGGAAACCAGACCCCAACAGCATCTAGCTCTGGCAATTTGTTATCTAAATAACTTAATGTAGCTATGGGGTTGTATTTCGACCAAAATAAAGCATACACATAAAATCTCTTGAACCGCAGCAACACAAAGCAGGGGCAGACCCAAGGTATATCGTTGCTACTAATGATTCCTTTTTTGACATAAAGATTATTATATATCATTTTAGAAAAATATTATTTCTTTATATATTTTTAGAGAATATAAGATTTCTATACATAAAATATGTACACAATATTTTTTTTATTTTATGATCAGTGGCCCTCTGTTTTAGTTTCACCCTGGACTCTTCAAATCTCAGGACCGGCCCTA
>JAYESD010000489.1:0-27470 GCA_036927565.1 Tuctoria greenei
TATTGTTGCTATTGTTATTTTCCATTATAAGGGCCTAAAAGAAAGACAAATCTGTACCGGCAAAAAAGGGATGCAACACGAGGACTTCTCTCCCAAGCACGCTTAACTTCGGAGTTCTGATGGGAACCGATGCTTTAGTGCTGGTATGATCGCATCCAACACATAACACCTTCATGTTCCTTATAAGCTCTCCCGTCACCTTCGTCTACATGATTTCCGGAGAGCCACGCGCACATCTGCCCCCATATGCTCGCGCTACGGAACATGAACATAACCCGTATGGAGCTGTCAAAATATTAAATTCCACAAAACCAAATGAGATAACAAAAATAATAAACGGTTTTAAATAAAAGATAAATGTGTATCGGCAAAAGAAGGATGCAACATGAGGAATTCCCAAGAGATCACCCATCCTAGTACTACTCTCGCCCAAGCACGTTTAGTTTTGGAGTTCTGATGGCATCCAGTGCTCTAGTTCTGGTATGATCGCATCCGACATGTAACACCTTCTCGTTCCTTATAAGTAATCCCGTCACCTTCGCCTACACGATTTCAGGAGAGCCACACGCACGTCCGCCCCCTATATGCTCGCGTAGCAGAACACGAATGTACTCCCGTGCAACGCCGTAAAAAAAGGATGCAACACAAGGACTACACTTAACTTTTAGAGTTCTGATGGGGTCCGGTGCCTTAGTGCTGTTATGATCCTGTCCAACGTGTAATACTTTCCTGTTCCTTATAACATATTAGTTTAATAAAACATGAATATTAAAAATAATAACGAATTTAAATGAAGGATAAATGTGTGCCAACAAAAAAGAATACAAGAAATAATAACATGAAATATTGAATTCCACAAAATAACAATATTATAATATAATAGTAAATTGAAATAAAACACAAAGGCGTACGAACAAAAAGGGATACAAATATCAAATGCCACAACTGGATGTAAGAGATTTCGCCAAGTCCCCTATTTTCACATTGTTAAGAATTATAGGAAAAAAACACAGTAACATGCCAATTTTTACTACGGCTGGGATATTGTTTTGCTATGATGTGGATGTGGTATTGTTTTACTATGGCTTGGATGAGGTATTGTTACTATTGTTATTTTCCATTATAAGGGCCTAAATGAAAGACAAATGTGTATCGGCAAAAAAGGGATGCAACACGAGGACTTCCCAGGAGGTCACCCATCCTAGTACTACTCTCGCCCAAGCACGCTTAACTTTGGAGTTCTGATGGGATCTGGTGCTTTAGTGCTAGTATGATGGCATCCGACATGTAACACCATGTCGTTCCTTATAAGCACCTTCCCCTACACGATTTCAGGAGAGCCACGCGCACGTCCACCCCCCATATGCTCGCGCAGCCAAACATAAATGTACCCCCGTGCAACGCTGTAAAAAAAAGGATGCAACACAAGGACTACACGTAACTTTCAGAGTTCTGATGGGGTCCGGTGCCTTAGTGCTGTTATGATCCAGTCAGACGTGTAATACTTTCCCGTTCCTTATAACATATTAGTTTCATAAACCATGAATATTAAAAATAATAACGAATTTAAATGAAGGAAAAGGCGTGCCAACAAAAAAGAATACAAGAAATAATAACATAAAATATTGAATTCCACAAAATAACAATATTAAAATATAATAGTAAATTTAAATAAAACACAAAGGGCGTACAAAAAAAAGGGATACAAATATCAAATGCCACAACTTGGATGTAACGGATTTCGCCAAGTCCCTGATATTCACATTGTTAAGAATTATAGAAAAAAACACGGTAAGATGCCAATTTTTACTACGGCTGGGATATTGTTTTGCTATGATGTGGATGTGGTATTGTTTTACTATGGCTTGGATGAGGTATTGTTGCTATTGTTATTTTCCATTATAAGGGCCTAAATGAAAGACAAATGTGTACCAGCAAAAAAGGGATGCAACACGAGGACTTCTCTCACAAGCACGCTTAACTTCGGAGTTCTGATGGGAACTCATGCTTTAGTGCTGGTATGATCGCATCCAACACATAACACCTTCGTGTTCCTTATAAGCTCTCTCGTCACCTTCGTCTACATGATTTCCGGAGAGCCACGCGCACATCCGCCCCCATATGCTCGCGCTACGGAACATGAACATAACCCGTACGGAGCTGTCAAAATATTAAATTCCACAAAACCAAATGAGATAACAAAAAATAATAAACGGTTTTAAATAAAAGATAAATGTGTATCGGCAAAAAAAGGATGCAACATGAGGAATTCCCAAGAGATCACCCATCCTAGTACTACTCTCGCCAAAGCACGTTTAGTTTTGGAGTTCTGGTGGCATCCAGTGCTCTGGTTCTGGTATGATCGCATCCGACATGTAACACCTTCTCGTTCCTTATAAGTTCTCCCGTCACCTTCGCCTACACGATTTCAGGAGAGCCACGCGCACGTCCGCCCCCTATATGCTCGCGTAGCAGAACACGAATGTACCCTCGTGCAATGCCGTAAAAAAGGATGCAACACAAGGACTACACTTAACTTTCAGAGTTCTGATGAGGTCCGGTGCCTTAGTGCTGTTATGATCCAGTCAGACGTGTAATACTTTCCCGTTCCTTATAACATATTAGTTTCATAAACCATGAATATTAAAAATAATAACGAATTTAAATGAAGGAAAAAGGCGTGCCAACAAAAAGAATACAAGACATAATAACATAAAATATTGAATTCCACAAAATAACAATATTAAAATATAATAGTAAATTTAAATAAAACACAAAGGGCGTACAAAAAAAAGGGATACAAATATCAAATGCCACAACTTCGATGTAACGGATTTCGCCAAGTCCCTGATATTCACATTGTTAAGAATTATAGAAAAAAACACGGTAAGATGCCAATTTTTACTACGGCTGGGATATTGTTTTGCTATGGTGTGGATGTGGTATTGTTTTACTATGGCTTGGATGATGTATTGCTACTATTGTTATTTTCCATTGTAAGGGCCTAAATGAAAGACAAATGTGTATCGGCAAAAAAGGGATGCAACACGAGGACTTCCCAGGAGGTCACCCATCCTAGTACTACTCTCGCCCAAGCACACTTAACTTCGGAGTTCTGATGGGACCCATCAGATGCTTTAGTGCTGGTATAATCGCATCCAACATGTAACACCATGTCGTTCCTTATAAGCACCTTCCCCTACACGATTTCAGGAGAGTCACGCGCACGTCCGCCCCCCATATGCTCGCGCAGCCGAACACAAATGTACCCCCGTGCAACGCTGTAAAAAAAAGGATGCAACACAAGGACTACACTTAACTTTCAGAGTTCTGATGGGGTCCGGTGCCTTAGTGCTGTTTTGATCCAGTCAGATGTGTAATACTTTCCCGTTCCTTATAACATATTAGTTTCATAAAACATGAATATTAAAAATAATAACGAATTTAAATGAAGGAAAAAGGCGTGCCAACAAAAAAGAATACAAGAAATAATAACATAAAATATTGAATTCCACAAAATAACAATATTAAAATATAATAGTAAATTTAAATAAAACACAAAGGGCGTATAAAAAAAGGGATACAAATATCAAATGCCACAACTTGGATGTAACGGATTTCGCCAAGTCCCTGATATTCACATTGTTAAGAAATATAGAAAAAAACACGGTAAGATGCCAATTTTTACTACGGCTGGGATATTGTTTTGCTATGGTGTGGATGTGGTATTGTTTTACTATGGCTTGGATGATGTATTGTTACTATTGTTATTTTCCATTGTAAGGGCCTAAATGAAAGACAAATGTGTATCGGCAAAAAAGGGATGCAACACGAGGACTTCCCAGGAGGTCACCCATCCTAGTACTACTCTCGCCCAAGCACACTTAACTTCGGAGTTCTGATGGGACCCATCAGATGCTTTAGTGCTGGTATAATCGCATCCAACATGTAACACCATGTCGTTCCTTATAAGCACCTTCCCCTACACGATTTCAGGAGAGTCACGCGCACGTCCGCCCCCCATATGCTCGCGCAGCCGAACACAAATGTACCCCCGTGCAACGCTGTAAAAAAAAGGATGCAACACAAGGACTACACTTAACTTTCAGAGTTCTGATGGGGTCCGGTGCCTTAGTGCTGTTTTGATCCAGTCAGATGTGTAATACTTTCCCGTTCCTTATAACATATTAGTTTCATAAAACATGAATATTAAAAATAATAACGAATTTAAATGAAGGAAAAAGGCGTGCCAACAAAAAAGAATACAAGAAATAATAACATAAAATATTGAATTCCACAAAATAACAATATTAAAATATAATAGTAAATTTAAATAAAACACAAAGGGCGTATAAAAAAAGGGATACAAATATCAAATGCCACAACTTGGATGTAACGGATTTCGCCAAGTCCCTGATATTCACATTGTTAAGAATTATAGAAAAAAACACGGTAAGATGCCAATTTTTACTACGGCTGGGATATTGTTTTGCTATGATGTGGATGTGGTATTGTTTTACTATGGCTTGGATGAGGTATTGTTGCTATTGTTATTTTCCATTATAAGGGCCTAAATGAAAGACAAATGTGTAACGGCAAAAAAGGGATGCAACACGAGGACTTCTCTCCCAAGCACGCTTAACTTCGGAGTTCTGATGGGAACTGATGCTTTAGTGCTGGTATGATCGCATCCAACACATAACACCTTCGTGTTCTTTATAAGCTCTCTCGTCACCTTCGTCTACATGATTTCCGGAGAGCCACGCGCACATCCGCCCCCATATGATCGCGCTACGGAACATGAACATATCCCGTACGGAGCTGTCAAAATATTAAATTCCACAAAATCAAATGAGATAACAAAAAATAATAAACGGTTTTAAATAAAAGATAAATGTGTATTGGCAAAAAAAGGATGCAACATGAGGAATTCCCAAGAGATCACCCATCCTAGTACTACTCTCGCCCAAGCACGTTTAGTTTTGGAGTACTGATGGCATCCAGTGCTCTAGTTCTGGTATGATGGCATCCTACATGTAACACCTTCTCGTTCCTTATAAGTTCTCCCGTCACCTTCGCCTACACGATTTCAGGAGAGCCACGCGCACGTACGCCCCCTATATGCTCGCGTAGCAGAACACGAATGTACTCCCGTGCAACGCCGTAAAAAAAGGATGCAACACAAGGACTACACTTAACTTTTAGAGTTCTGATGGGGTCCGGTGCCTTAGTGCTGTTATGATCCTGTCCAACGTGTAATACTTTCCTGTTCCTTATAACATATTAGTTTAATAAAACATGAATATTAAAAATAATAACAAATTTAAATGAAGGATAAACGTGTGCCAACAAAAAAGAATACAAGAAATAATAACATGAAATATTGAATTCCACAAAATAACAATATTATAATATAATAGTAAATTGAAATAAAACACAAAGGCGTACGAACAAAAAGGGATACAAATATCAAATGCCACAAATGGATGTAAGAGATTTCGCCAAGTCCCCTATTTTCACATTGTTAAGAATTATAGAAAAAAAAAACCCGGTAACATGCCAATTTTTACTACGGCTGGGATATTGTTTTGCTATGATGTGGATGTGGTATTGTTTTACTATGGCTTGGATGAGGTATTGTTACTATTGTTATTTTCCATTGTAAGGGTCTAAATGAAAGAAATATGTGTATCGGCAAAAAAGGGATGCAACACGAGGACTTCCCAGGAGGTCACCCATCCTAGTACTACTCTCGCTCAAGCACACTTAACTTCGGAGTTCTGATGGGATCCGGTGCTTTAGTGCTGGTATGATCGCATCCGACATGTAACACCATGTCATTCCTTATAAGCACCTTCCCCTACACGATTTCAGGAGAGCCACGCGCACGTCCGCCCCCCAAATGCTCGCGCAGCCGAATGCAAATGTACCCCCGTGCAACGCTGTAAAAAAAAGGATGCAACACAAGGACTACACTTAACTTTCAGAGTTCTGATGGGGTCCGGTGCCTTAGTGCTGTTATGATCCAGTCAGACGTGTAATACTTTCCCGTTCCTTATAACATATTAGTTTCATAAACCATGAATATTAAAAATAATAACGAATTTAAATGAAGGAAAAAGGCGTGCCAACAAAAAAGAATACAAGAAATAATAACATAAAATATTGAATTCCACAAAATAACAATATTAAAATATAATAGTAAATTTAAATAAAACACAAAGGGCGTATAAAAAAAGGGATACAAATATCAAATGCCACAACTTGGATGTAACGGATTTCGCCAAGTCCCTGATATTCACATTGTTAAGAATTATAGAAAAAAAAACGGTAAGATGCCAATTTTTACTACGGCTGGGATATTGTTTTGCTATGATGTGGATGTGGTATTGTTTTACTATGGCTTGGATGAGGTATTGTTGCGATTGTTATTTTTCATTATAAGGGCCTAAAAGAAAGACAAATGTGTACCGGCAAAAAAGGGATGCAACACGAGGACTTCTCTCCCAAGCACGCTTAACTTCGGAGTTCTGATGGGAACCGATGCTTTAGTGCTGGTATGATCGCATCCAACACATAACACCTTCGTGTTCCTTATAAGCTCTCCCGTCACCTTCGTCTACATGATTTCCGGAGAGCCACGCGCACATCTGCCCCCATATGCTCGCGCTACGGAACATGAACATAACCCGTACGGAGCTGTCAAAATATTAAATTCCACAAAACCAAATGAGATAACAAAAAATAATAAACGGTTTTAAATAAAAGATAAATGTGTATTGGCGAAAAAAGGATGCAACATGAGGAATTCCCAAGAGATCACCCATCCTAGTACTACTCTCGCCCAAGCACGTTTAGTTTTGGAGTTCTGGTGGCATCCAGTGCTCTAGTTCTGGTATGATCGCATCCGACATGTAACACCTTCTCGTTCCTTATAAGTTCTCCCGTCACCTTCGCCTACATGATTTCAGGAGAGCCACGCGCACGTCCGCCCCCTATATGCTCGCGTAGCAGAACACGAATGTACTCCCGTGCAACGCCGTAAAAAAAGGATGCAACACAAGGACTACACTTAACTTTTAGAGTTCTGATGGGGTCCAGTGCCTTAGTGCTGTTATGATCCTGTCCAACGTGTAATACTTTCCTGTTCCTTATAACATATTAGTTTAATAAAACATGAATATTAAAAATAATAACGAATTTAAATGAAGGATAAATGTGTGCCAACAAAAAAGAATACAAGAAATAATAACATGAAATATTGAATTCCACAAAATAACAATATTATAATATAATAGTAAATTGAAATAAAACACAAAGGCCTACGAACAAAAAGGGATACAGATATCAAATGCCACAACTGGATGTAAGAGATTTCGCCAAGTCCCCTATTTTCACATTGTTAAGAATTATAGGAAAAAAACACGGTAACATGCCAATTTTTACTACGGCTGGGATATTGTTTTGCTATGATGTGGATGTGGTATTGTTTTACTATGGCTTGGATGAGGTATTGTTACTATTGTTATTTTCCATTGTAAGGGCCTAAATGAAAGACAAATGTGTATCGGCAAAAAAGGGATGCAACACGAGGACTTCTCTCCCAAGCACGCTTAACTTCGGAGTTCTGATGGGATCCGGTGCTTTAGTGCTGGTATGATCGCATCCGACATGTAACACCATGTCGTTCTGATGAGGACATCACAACAGCAGAGACGCGCATTGAACTGCAAGGACCAATCACAAGAGCACGGGCACGGTTATTAAATCAGCAGGTGAATTCGTTCTTAACTTCTTTTGCATGTGAGTTTGAGAATAGATTGCTATGTGATGATTTAATTGTTATTAGGAATAATGGAAAAGATCAACAAGTGAAGGAAGGAGGCCTTGGGAGCGTGGAGAACCACCTGGGACGTCCACAAGTAGATGGAAACAGTTTACAACTCGGACTCGAGTTCAACTCGAAGTCCAGGAGCAGTCCACCTTAAAACAGATGCCCAGGAGGCATACGGACTCCGTTTTCGACGTTCTACATATGCACGGAAAGAGGAGAAGATAAACTTTCCAATGGTTCTAGTCCCACCTCAAAATTCCTCCGTAGTCATTGGGAATCGTCGAAACAAGTCGAGTCCATATTTCTGTCCGGTGCTGCGCCACCGAATCGGGCCTTTGGGCCTTGTATCCCGTAAGAGTCCATTAGGGACGCGTCTAATCGTGTTTTGGTAGAACCATAGCCTATAAATACTGAAGCCGCCGGTCATATTCGGTGGGTTTTGCTTAGATCAATAAAATCGCCGTTCTACGGTTTGTGAGACCCCAATTTCGCGATTTCCGATCGTGTCTTCTACGTTCTTGCTCATGTTCTCGATTGCACTTGCAGGGATTAGCCTTCTTGGCGAGGTCAAGCGTGTGCAGCACGGTTGATAACCAACGGGGCCATGGTGTAGTGATTGCAGGGGTACTCGAACCGCTCGAGTGCCGCGGATCATCAACGTCGAGTTCTCCACCCCAATCGACATACCATTCGGAAGATCGGGCCTAAACCTACTCATCACGTTCCTTATAAGCACCTTCCCCTACACGATTTCAGGAGAGCCACGCGCACGTCCGACCCCCATATGCTCGCGCAGCCAAACACAAATGTACCCCCGTGCAACGCTGTAAAAAAAAGGATGCAACACAAGGACTACACTTAACTTTCAGAGTTCTGATGGGGTCCGGTGCCTTAGTGCTGTTATGATCCAGTCAGACGTGTAATACTTTCCCGTTCCTTATAACATATTAGTTTCATAAACCATGAATATTAAAAATAATAACGAATTTAAATGAAGGAAAAAGGCGTGCCAACAAAAAAGAATACAAGAAATAATAACATAAAATATTGAATTCCACAAAATAACAATATTAAAATATAATAGTAAATTTAAATAAAACACAAAGGGCGTATAAAAAAAGGGATACAAATATCAAATGCCACAACTTGGATGTAACGGATTTCGCCAAGTCCCTGATATTCACATTGTTAAGAATTATAGAAAAAAACACAGTAAGATGCCAATTTTTACTACGGCTGGGATATTGTTTTGCTATGATGTGGATGTGGTATTGTTTTACTATGGCTTGGATGAGGTATTGTTGCTATTGTTATTTTCCATTATAAGGGCCTAAATGAAAGACAAATTTGTACCGGCAAAAAAGGGATGCAACACGAGGACTTCTCTCCCAAGCACGCTTAACTTCGGAGTTCTGATGGGAACTGATGCTTTAGTGCTGGTATGATCGCATCCAACACATAACACCTTCGTGTTCCTTATAAGCTCTCTCGTCACCTTCGTCTACATGATTTCCAGAGAGCCACGCGCACATCTGCCCCCATATGCTCGCGCTACGGAACATGAACATAACCCGTATGGAGCTGTCAAAATATTAAATTCCACAAAACCAAATGAGATAACAAAAATAATAAACGGTTTTAAATAAAAGATAAATGTGTATTGGCGAAAGAAGGATGCAACATGAGGAATTCCCAAGAGATAACCCATCCTAGTACTACTCTCGCCCAAGCACGTTTAGTTTTGGAGTTCTGGTGGCATCCAGTGCTCTAGTTCTGGTATGATCGCATCCGACATGTAACACCTTCTCGTTCCTTAATTATAAGTTCTCCCGTCACCTTCGCCTACACGATTTCAGGAGAGCCACGCGCACGTCCGCCCCCTATATGCTCGCGTAGCAGAACACGAATGTACCCCCGTGCAATGCTGTAAAAAAGGATGCAACACAAGGACTACACTTAACTTTCAGAGTTCTGATGGGGTCCGGTGCCTTAGTGCTGTTATGATCCTATCCAACGTGTAATACTTTCCTGTTCCTTATAACATATTAGTTTCATAAAACATGAATATTAAAAATAATAACGAATTTAAATCAAGGATAAATGTGTGCCAACAAAAAAGAATACAAGAAATAATAACATGAAATATTGAATTCCACAAAATAACAATATTAAAATATAATCGTAAATTGAAATAAAACACAAAGGCGTACGAACAAAAAGGGATACAAATATCAAATGCCACAACTTGATGTAAAAGATTTCGCCAAGTCCCCTATTTTCACATTGTTAAGAATTATAAAAAAAACACGGTAAGATGCCAATTTTTACTACAGCTGGGATATTGTTTTGCTATGATGTGGATGTGGTATTGTTTTACTATGGCTTGGATGAGGTATTGTTACTATTGTTATTTTCCATTGTAAGGGCCTAAATGAAAGACAAATGTGTATCGGCAAAAAAGGGATGCAACACGAGGACTTCCCAGGAGGTCACCCATCCTAGTACTACTCTCGCCCAAGCACGCTTAACTTCAGAGTTCTGATGGGATCCGGTGCTTTAGTGCTGGTATGATCGCATCCGACATGTAACACCATGTCGTTCTGATGAGGACATCACAACAGCAGAGACGCGCATTGAACTGCAAGGACCAATCACAAGAGCACGGGCACGGTTATTAAATCAGCAGGTGAATTCGTTCTTAACTTCTTTTGCATGTGAGTTTGAGAATAGATTGCTATGTGATGATTTAATTGTTATTAGGAATAATGGAAAAGATCAACAAGTGAAGGAAGGAGGCCTTGGGAGCGTGGAGAACCACCTGGGACGTCCACAAGTAGATGGAAACAGTTTACAACTCGGACTCGAGTTCAACTCGAAGTCCAGGAGCAGTCCACCTTAAAACAGATGCCCAGGAGGCATACGGACTCCGTTTTCGACGTTCTACATATGCACGGAAAGAGGAGAAGATAAACTTTCCAATGGTTCTAGTCCCACCTCAAAATTCCTCCGTAGTCATTGGGAATCGTCGAAACAAGTCGAGTCCATATTTCTGTCCGGTGCTGCGCCACCGAATCGGGCCTTTGGGCCTTGTATCCCGTAAGAGTCCATTAGGGACGCGTCTAATCGTGTTTTGGTAGAACCATAGCCTATAAATACTGAAGCCGCCGGTCATATTCGGTGGGTTTTGCTTAGATCAATAAAATCGCCGTTCTACGGTTTGTGAGACCCCAATTTCGCGATTTCCGATCGTGTCTTCTACGTTCTTGCTCATGTTCTCGATTGCACTTGCAGGGATTAGCCTTCTTGGCGAGGTCAAGCGTGTGCAGCACGGTTGATAACCAACGGGGCCATGGTGTAGTGATTGCAGGGGTACTCGAACCGCTCGAGTGCCGCGGATCATCAACGTCGAGTTCTCCACCCCAATCGACATACCATTCGGAAGATCGGGCCTAAACCTACTCATCACGTTCCTTATAAGCACCTTCCCCTACACGATTTCAGGAGAGCCACGCGCACGTCCGACCCCCATATGCTCGCGCAGCCAAACACAAATGTACCCCCGTGCAACGCTGTAAAAAAAAGGATGCAACACAAGGACTACACTTAACTTTCAGAGTTCTGATGGGGTCCGGTGCCTTAGTGCTGTTATGATCCAGTCAGACGTGTAATACTTTCCCGTTCCTTATAACATATTAGTTTCATAAACCATGAATATTAAAAATAATAACGAATTTAAATGAAGGAAAAAGGCGTGCCAACAAAAAAGAATACAAGAAATAATAACATAAAATATTGAATTCCACAAAATAACAATATTAAAATATAATAGTAAATTTAAATAAAACACAAAGGGCGTATAAAAAAAGGGATACAAATATCAAATGCCACAACTTGGATGTAACGGATTTCGCCAAGTCCCTGATATTCACATTGTTAAGAATTATAGAAAAAAACACAGTAAGATGCCAATTTTTACTACGGCTGGGATATTGTTTTGCTATGATGTGGATGTGGTATTGTTTTACTATGGCTTGGATGAGGTATTGTTGCTATTGTTATTTTCCATTATAAGGGCCTAAATGAAAGACAAATTTGTACCGGCAAAAAAGGGATGCAACACGAGGACTTCTCTCCCAAGCACGCTTAACTTCGGAGTTCTGATGGGAACTGATGCTTTAGTGCTGGTATGATCGCATCCAACACATAACACCTTCGTGTTCCTTATAAGCTCTCTCGTCACCTTCGTCTACATGATTTCCAGAGAGCCACGCGCACATCCGCCCCCATATGATCGCGCTACGGAACATGAACATAACCCGTACGGAGCTGTCAAAATATTAAATTCCACAAAACCAAATGAGATAACAAAAAATAATAAATGGTTTTAAATAAAAGATAAATGTGTATCGGCAAAAAAGGATGCAACATGAGGAATTCCCAAGAGATCACCCATCCTAGTACTACTTTCGCCCAAGCACGTTTAGTTTTGGAGTTCTGATGGCATCCAGTGCTCTAGTTCTGGTATGATCGCATCCGACATGTAACACCTTCTCGTTCCTTATAAGTTCTCCCGTCACCTTCGCCTACACGGTTTCAGGAGAGCCACGCGCACGACCGCCCCCTATATGCTCGCGTAGCAGAACACGAATGTACCCCCGTGCAACGCCGTAAAAAAGGATGCAACACAAGGACTACACTTAACTTTCAGAGTTATGATGGGGTTCGGTGCCTTAGTGATGTTATGATCCTGTCCAACGTGTAATACTTTCCTGTTCCTTATAACATATTAGTTTCATAAAACATGAATATTAAAAATAATATCGAATTTAAATGAAGGATAAATGTGTGCCAACAAAAAAGAATACAAGAAATAATAACATGAAATATTGAATTCCACAAAATAACAATATTAAAATATAATAGTAAATTGAAATAAAACACAAAGGCGTACGAACAAAAAGTGATACAAATATCAAATGCCAGAACTGGATGTAAGAGATTTCGCCAAGTCCCCTATTTTCACATTGTTAAGAATTATAGAAAAAACACGGTAACATGCTAATTTTACTACGGCTGGGATATTGTTTTGCTATGATGTGGATGTGGTATTGTTTTACTATGGCTTGGATGAGGTATTGTTACTATTGTTATTTTCCATTGTAAGGGCCTAAATGAAAGACAAATGTGTATCGGCAAAAAAGGGATGCAACACGAGGACTTCCCAGGAGGTCACCCATCCTAGTACTACTCTCACCCAAGCACGCTTAACTTCGGAGTTCTGATGGGATCCAGTGCTTTAGTGCTGGTATGATCACATCCAACATGTAACACCATGTCGTTCCTTATAAGTACCTTCCCCTACATGATTTCAGGAGAGCCACGCGCACGTCCGCCCCCCATATGCTCGCGGAGCCGAACACAAATGTACCCTCGTGCAACGCTGTAAAAGAAAGGATGCAACACAAGGACTACACTTAACTTTCAGAGTTCTGATGGGGTCCGATGCCTTAGTGCTGTTATGATCCAGTCAGACGTGTAATACTTTCCCGTTCCTCATAACATATTAGTTTCATAAAACATGAATATTAAAAATAATAACGAATTTAAAGAAGGAAAAAGGCGTGCCAACAAAAAAGAATACAAGAAATAATAACATAAAATATTGAATTCCACAAAATAACAATATTAAAATATAATAGTAAATTTAAATAAAACACAAAGGGCGTACAAAAAAAATGGATACAAATATCAAATGGCACAACTTGGATGTAACGGATTTCACCAAGTCCCTGATATTCACATTGTTAAGAATTATAGAAAAAACACGGTAAGTTGCCAATTTTTACTACGGCTGGGATATTGTTTTGCTATGATGTGGATGTGGTATTGTTTTACTATGGCTTGGATGGGGTATTGTTGCTATTGTTATTTTCCATTATAAGGGCCTAAATGAAAGACAAATGTGTACCGGCAAAAAAGGGATGCAACACGAGGACTTCTCTCCCAAGCACGCTTAACTTCGGAGTTCTGATGGGAACCGATGCTTTAGTGCTGGTATGATCACATCCAACACATAACACCTTCGTGTTCCTTATAAGCTCTCCTGTCACCTTCGTCTACATGATTTCCGGAGAGCCATGCGCACATCCGCCCCCATATGCTCGCGCTACGGAACATGAACATAACCCGTACGGAGCTGTCAAAATATTAAATTCCACAAAACCAAATGAGATAACAAAAAATAATAAACGGTTTTAAATAAAAGATAAATGTGTATCGGCAAAAAAAGGATGCAACATGAGGAATTCCCAAGAGATCACCCATCCTAGTACTACTCTCGCCCAAGCACGTTTAGTTTTGGAGTTCTGATGGCATCCAGTGCTCTAGTTCTGGTATGATCGCATCCGACATGTAACACCTTCTCGTTCCTTATAAGTTCTCCCGCCACCTTCGCCTACACGATTTCAGGAGAGCCACGCGCACGTCCGCCACCTATATGCTCGCGTAGCAGAACACGAATGTACCCCCGTGCAACGCCGTAAAAAAAGGATGCAACACAAGGACTGCACTTAACTTTCAGAGTTCTGATGGGGTCCGATGCCTTAGTGCTGTTATGATCCTGTCCAACGTGTAATACTTTCCTGTTCCTTATAACATATTAGTTTCATAAAACATGAATATTAAAAATAATAACGTGTTTAAATGAAGGATAAATGTGTGCCAACAAAAAAGAATACAATACATAATAACATGAAATATTGAATTCCACAAAATAACAATATTAAAATATAATAGTAAATTGAAATAAAACACAAAGGCGTAAGAACAAAAAGGGATACAAATATCAAATGCCACAACTGGATGTAAGAGATTTCGCCAAGTCCCCTATTTTCACATTGTTAAGAATTATAGAAAAAAAAAACACGGTAACATGCCAATTTTTACTACGGCTGGGATATTGTTTTGCTATGATGTGGATGTGGTATTGTTTTACTATGGCTTGGATGAGGTATTGTTACTATTGTTATTTTCCATTGTAAGGGCCTAAATGAAAGACAAATGTGTATCGGCAAAAAAGGGATGCAACACGAGGACTTCCCAGGAGGTCACCCATCCTAGTACTACTCTCACCCAAGCACGCTTAACTTTGGAGTTCTGATGGGATCCGGTGCTTTAGTGCTGGTATGATCGCATCCAACAAGTAACACCATGTCGTTCCTTATAAGCACCTTCCCCTACATGATTTCAGGAGAGCCACGCGCACGTCCGCCCCCCATATGCTCGCGGAGCCGAACACAAATGTACCCCCGTGCAACGCTGTAAAAGAAAGGATGCAACACAAGGACTACACTTAACTTTCAGAGTTCTGATGGGGTCCGGTGCCTTAGTGCTGTTATGATCCAGTCAGACGTGTAATACTTTCCAGGTCCTTATAACATATCAGTTTCATAAAACATGAATATTAAAAATAATAACGAATTTAAATGAAGGAAAAAGGCATGCCAACAAAAAAGAATACAAGAAATAATAACATAAAATATTGAATTCCACAAAATAACAATATTAAAATATAATAGTAAATTTAAATAAAACACTAAGGGTGTACAACAAAAAGGGATACAAATATCAAATGCCACAACTTGGATGTAATGGATTTCGCCAAGTCCTTGATATTCACATTGTTAAGAATTATAGAAAAAAACACGGTAAGATGCCAATTTTTACTACGGCTGGGATATTGTTTTGCTATGATGTGGATGTGGTATTGTTTTACTATGGCTTCGATGAGGTATTGTTGCTATTGTTATTTTCCATTATAAGGGCCTAAATGAAAGACAAATGTGTACCGGCAAAAAAGGGATGCAACACGAGGACTTCTCTCCCAAGCACGCTTAACTTCGGAGTTCTGATGGGAACCGATGCTTTAGTGCTGGTATGATCGCATCCAACACATAACACCTTCGTGTTCCTTATAAGCTCTCCCGTCACCTTCGTCTACATGATTTCCGGAGAGCCACGCGCACATCCGCCCTCATATGCTCGCGCTACGGAACATGAACATAACCCGTACGGAGCTGTCAAAATATTAAATTCCACAAAACCAAATGAGATAACAAAAAATAATAAACGGTTTTAAATAAAAGATAAATGTGTATCGGCAAAAAAGGATGCAACATGAGGAATTCCCAAGAGATCACCCATCCTAGTACTACTTTCGCCCAAGCACGTTTAGTTTTGAAGTTCTGATGGCATCCAGTGCTCTAGTTCTGGTATGATCGCATCTGACATGTAACACCTTCTCGTTCCTTATAAGTTCTCCCGTCACCTTCGCCTACACGATTTCAGGAGAGCCACGCGCACGTCCGCCCCCTATATGCTCGCGTAGCAGAACACGAATGTACCCTCGTGCAACGCCGTAAAAAAAGGATGCAACACAAGGACTACACTTAACTTTTAGAGTTCTGATGGGGTCCGGTGCCTTAGTGCTGTTATGATCCTGTCCAACGTGTAATACTTTCCTGTTCCTTATAACATATTAGTTTCATAACATGAATATTAAAAATAATAACGAATTTAAATGAAGGATAAATGTGTGCCAACAAAAAAGAATACAAGAAATAATAACATGAAATATTGAATTCCACAAAATAACAATATTAAAATATAATAGTAAATTGAAATAAAACACAAAGGCGTAAGAACAAAAAGGGATACAAATATCAAATGCCACAACTGGATGTAAGAGATTTCGCCAAGTCCCCTATTTTCACATTGTTAAGAATTATAGAAAAAAAACACGGTAACATGCCAATTTTTACTACGGCTGGGATATTGTTTTGCTATGATGTGGATGTGGTATTGTTTTACTATGGCTTGGATGAGGTATTGTTACTATTGTTATTTTCCATTGTAAGGGCCTAAATGAAAGACAAATGTGTATCGGCAAAAAAGGGATGCAACACGAGGACTTCCCAGGAGGTCACCCATCCTAGTACTACTCTCACCCAAGCACGCTTAACTTCGGAGTTCTGATGGGATCCGGTGCTTTAGTGCTGGTATGATCGCATCCGACATGTAACACCATGTCGTTCCTTATAAGCACCTTCCCCTACATGATTTCAGGAGAGCCACGCGCACGTCCGCCCCCCATATGCTCGTGGAGCCGAACACAAATGTACCCCCGTGCAACGCTGTAAAAGAAAGGATGCAACACAAGGACTACACTTAACTTTCAGAGTTCTGATGGGGTCCGGTGCCTTAGTGCTGTTATGATCCAGTCAGACGTGTAATACTTTCCAGGTCCTTATAACATATTAGTTTCATAAAACATGAATATTAAAAATAATAACGAATTTAAATGAAGGAAAAAGGCGTGCCAACAAAAAAGAATACAAGAAATAATAACATAAAATATTGAATTCCACAAAATAACAATATTAAAATATAATAGTAAATTTAAATAAAACACAAAGGGTGTACAACAAAAAGGGATACAAATATCAAATGCCACAACTTGGATGTAATGGATTTCGCCAAGTCCCTGATATTCACATTGTTAAGAATTATAGAAAAAAACACGGTAAGATGCCAATTTTTACTACGGCTGGGATATTGTTTTGCTATGATATGGATGTGGTATTGTTTTACTATGGCTTCGATGAGGTATTGTTGCTATTGTTATTTTCCGTTATAAGGGCCTAAATGAAAGACAAATGTGTACCGGCAAAAAAGGGATGCAACATGAGGACTTCTCTCCCAAGCACGCTTAACTTCGGAGTTCTGATGGGAACCGATGCTTTAGTGCTGGTATGATCGCATCCAACACATAACACCTTCGTGTTCCTTATAAGCTCTCCCGTCACCTTCGTCTACATGATTTCCGGAGAGCCACGCGCACATCCGCCCTCATATGCTCGCGCTATGGAACATGAACATAACCCGTACGGAGCTGTCAAAATATTAAATTCCACAAAACCAAATGAGATAACAAAAAATAATAAATGGTTTTAAATAAAAGATAAATGTGTATCGGCAAAAAAGGATGCAACATGAGGAATTCCCAAGAGATCACCCATCCTAGTACTACTTTCGCCCAAGCACGTTTAGTTTTGGAGTTCTGATGGCATCCAGTGCTCTAGTTCTGGTATGATCGCATCCGACATGTAACACCTTCTCGTTCCTTATAAGTTCTCCCGTCACCTTCGCCTACACGGTTTCAGGAGAGCCACGCGCACGACCGCCCCCTATATGCTCGCGTAGCAGAACACGAATGTACCCCCGTGCAACGCCGTAAAAAAGGATGCAACACAAGGACTACACTTAACTTTCAGAGTTCTGATGGGGTCCGGTGCCTTAGTGCTGTTATGATCCTGTCCAACGTGTAATATTTTCCTGTTCCTTATAAAATATTAGTTTCATAAAACATGAATATTAAAAATAATAACGAATTTAAATGAAGGATAAATGTGTGCCAACAAAAAATAATATAAGAAATAATAACATGAAATATTGAATTCCACAAAATAACAATATTAAAATATAATAGTAAATTGAAATAAAAAAAAAAGGCGTACGAACAAAAAGGGATACAAATATCAAATGCCAGAACTGGATGTAAGAGATTTCGCCAAGTCCCCTATTTTCACATTGTTAAGAATTATAGAAAAAAACACGGTAACATGCTAATTTTACTACGGCTGGGATATTGTTTTGCTATGATGTGGATGTGGTATTGTTTTACTATGGCTTGGATGAGGTATTGTTACTATTGTTATTTTCCATTCTAAGGGCCTAAATGAAAGACAAATGTGTATCGGCAAAAAAGGGATGCAACACGAGGACTTCCCAGGAGGTCACCCATCCTAGTACTACTCTCGCCCAAGCACACTTAACTTCGGAGTTCTGATGGGATCCAGTGCTTTAGTGCTGGTATGATCGCATCTGACATGTAACACCATGTCGTTCCTTATAAGCACCTTCCCCTACACGATTTCAGGAGAGCCACGCGCACGTCTGCCCCCCATATGCTCGCGCAGCCGAACACAAATGTACCCCCGTGCAACGCTGTAAAAAAAAGAATGCAACACAAGGACTACACTTAACTTTCAGAGTTCTGATGGGGTCCGATGCCTTAGTGCTGTTATGATCCAGTCAGACGTGTAATACTTTCCCGTTCCTCATAACATATTAGTTTCATAAAACATGAATATTAAAAATAATAACGAATTTAAATGAAGGAAAAAGGCGTGCCAACAAAAAAGAATACAAGAAATAATAACATAAAATATTGAATTCCACAAAATAACAATATTAAAATATAATAGTAAATTTAAATAAAACACAAAGGGCGTACAAAAAAAATGGATACAAATATCAAATGGCACAACTTGGATGTAACGGATTTCACCAAGTCCCTGATATTCACATTGTTAAGAATTATAGAAAAAACACGGTAAGTTGCCAATTTTTACTACGGCTGGGATATTGTTTTGCTATGATGTGGATGTGGTATTGTTTTACTATGGCTTGGATGGGGTATTGTTGCTATTGTTATTTTCCATTATAAGGGCCTAAATGAAAGACAAATGTGTACCGGCAAAAAAGGGATGCAACACGAGGACTTCTCTCCCAAGCACGCTTAACTTCGGAGTTCTGATGGGAACCGATGCTTTAGTGCTGGTATGATCACATCCAACACATAACACCTTCGTGTTCCTTATAAGCTCTCCTGTCACCTTCGTCTACATGATTTCCGGAGAGCCATGCGCACATCCGCCCCCATATGCTCGCGCTACGGAACATGAACATAACCCGTACGGAGCTGTCAAAATATTAAATTCCACAAAACCAAATGAGATAACAAAAAATAATAAACGGTTTTAAATAAAAGATAAATGTGTATCGGCAAAAAAAGGATGCAACATGAGGAATTCCCAAGAGATCACCCATCCTAGTACTACTCTCGCCCAAGCACGTTTAGTTTTGGAGTTCTGATGGCATCCAGTGCTCTAGTTCTGGTATGATCGCATCCGACATGTAACACCTTCTCGTTCCTTATAAGTTCTCCCGTCACCTTCGCCTACACGATTTCAGGAGAGCCACGCGCACGTCCGCCACCTATATGCTCGCGTAGCAGAACACGAATGTACCCCCGTGCAACGCTGTAAAAAAAGGATGCAACACAAGGACTGCACTTAACTTTCAGAGTTCTGATGGGGTCCGATGCCTTAGTGCTGTTATGATCCTGTCCAACGTGTAATACTTTCCTGTTCCTTATAACATATTAGTTTCATAAAACATGAATATTAAAAATAATAACGTGTTTAAATGAAGGATAAATGTGTGCCAACAAAAAAGAATACAATACATAATAACATGAAATATTGAATTCCACAAAATAACAATATTAAAATATAATAGTAAATTGAAATAAAACACAAAGGCGTAAGAACAAAAAGGGATACAAATATCAAATGCCACAACTGGATGTAAGAGATTTCGCCAAGTCCCCTATTTTCACATTGTTAAGAATTATAGAAAAAAAACACGGTAACATGCCAATTTTTACTACGGCTGGGATATTGTTTTGCTATGATGTGGATGTGGTATTGTTTTACTATGGCTTGGATGAGGTATTGTTACTATTGTTATTTTCCATTGTAAGGGCCTAAATGAAAGACAAATGTGTATCGGCAAAAAAGGGATGCAACACGAGGACTTCCCAGGAGGTCACCCATCCTAGTACTACTCTCACCCAAGCATGCTTAACTTCGGAGTTCTGATGGGATCCGGTGCTTTAGTGCTGGTATGATCGCATCCAACAAGTAACACCATGTCGTTCCTTATAAGCACCTTCCCCTACATGATTTCAGGAGAGCCACGCGCACGTCCGCCCCCCATATGCTCGCGGAGCCGAACACAAATGTACCCCCGTGCAACGCTGTAAAAGAAAGGATGCAACACAAGGACTACACTTAACTTTCAGAGTTTTGATGGGGTCCGGTGCCTTAGTGCTGTTATGATCCAGTCAGACGTGTAATACTTTCCAAGTCCTTATAACATATCAGTTTCATAAAACATGAATATTAAAAATAATAACGAATTTAAATGAAGGAAAAAGGCATGCCAACTAAAAAGAATACAAGAAATAATAACATAAAATATTGAATTCCACAAAATAACAATATTAAAATATAATAGTAAATTTAAATAAAACACTAAGGGTGTACAACAAAAAGGGATACAAATATCAAATGCCACAACTTGGATGTAATGGATTTCGCCAAGTCCTTGATATTCACATTGTTAAGAATTATAGAAAAAAACACGGTAAGATGCCAATTTTTACTACGGCTGGGATATTGTTTTGCTATGATGTGGATGTGGTATTGTTTTACTATGGCTTCGATGAGGTATTGTTGCTATTGTTATTTTCCATTATAAGGGCCTAAATGAAAGACAAATGTGTACCGGCAAAAAAGGGATGCAACACGAGGACTTCTCTCCCAAGCACGCTTAACTTCGGAGTTCTGATGGGAACCGATGCTTTAGTGCTGGTATGATCGCATCCAACACATAACACCTTCGTGTTCCTTATAAGCTCTCCCGTCACCTTCGTCTACATGATTTCCGGAGAGCCACGCGCACATCCGCCCTCATATGCTCGCGCTACGGAACATGAACATAACCCGTACGGAGCTGTCAAAATATTAAATTCCACAAAACCAAATGAGATAACAAAAAATAATAAACGGTTTTAAATAAAAGATAAATGTGTATCGGCAAAAAAGGATGCAACATGAGGAATTCCCAAGAGATCACCCATCCTAGTACTACTTTCGCCCAAGCACGTTTAGTTTTGAAGTTCTGATGGCATCCAGTGCTCTAGTTCTGGTATGATCGCATCTGACATGTAACACCTTCTCGTTCCTTATAAGTTCTCCCGTCACCTTCGCCTACACGATTTCAGGAGAGCCACGCGCACGTCCGCCCCCTATATGCTCGCGTAGCAGAACACGAATGTACCCTCGTGCAACGCCGTAAAAAAAGGATGCAACACAAGGACTACACTTAACTTTTAGAGTTCTGATGGGGTCCGGTGCCTTAGTGCTGTTATGATCCTGTCCAACGTGTAATACTTTCCTGTTCCTTATAACATATTAGTTTCATAACATGAATATTAAAAATAATAACGAATTTAAATGAAGGATAAATGTGTGCCAACAAAAAAGAATACAAGAAATAATAACATGAAATATTGAATTCCACAAAATAACAATATTAAAATATAATAGTAAATTGAAATAAAACACAAAGGCGTAAGAACAAAAAGGGATACAAATATCAAATGCCACAACTGGATGTAAGAGATTTCGCCAAGTCCCCTATTTTCACATTGTTAAGAATTATAGAAAAAAAACACGGTAACATGCCAATTTTTACTACGGCTGGGATATTGTTTTGCTATGATGTGGATGTGGTATTGTTTTACTATGGCTTGGATGAGGTATTGTTACTATTGTTATTTTCCATTGTAAGGGCCTAAATGAAAGACAAATGTGTATCGGCAAAAAAGGGATGCAACACGAGGACTTCCCAGGAGGTCACCCATCCTAGTACTACTCTCACCCAAGCACGCTTAACTTCGGAGTTCTGATGGGATCCGATGCTTTAGTGCTGGTATGATCGCATCCAACAAGTAACACCATGTCGTTCCTTATAAGAACCTTCCCCTACATGATTTCAGGAGAGCCACGCGCACGTCCGCCCCCCATATGCTCGCGGAGCCAAACACAAATGTACCCCCGTGCAACGCTGTAAAAGAAAGGATGCAATACAAGGACTACACTTAACTTTCAGAGTTTTGATGGGGTCCGGTGCCTTAGTGCTGTTATGATCCAGTCAGACGTGTAATACTTTCCAGGTCCTTATAACATATTAGTTTCATAAAACATGAATATTAAAAATAATAACGAATTTAAATGAAGGAAAAAGGCGTGCCAACAAAAAAGAATACAAGAAATAATAACATAAAATATTGAATTCCACAAAATAACAATATTAAAATATAATAGTAAATTTAAATAAAACACAAAGGGTGTACAACAAAAAGGGATACAAATATCAAATGCCACAACTTGGATGTAATGGATTTCGCCAAGTCCCTGATATTCACATTGTTAAGAATTATAGAAAAAAACACGGTAAGATGCCAATTTTTACTACGGCTGGGATATTGTTTTGCTATGATATGGATGTGGTATTGTTTTACTATGGCTTCGATGAGGTATTGTTGCTATTGTTATTTTCCGTTATAAGGGCCTAAATGAAAGACAAATGTGTACCGGCAAAAAAGGGATGCAACATGAGGACTTCTCTCCCAAGCACGCTTAACTTCGGAGTTCTGATGGGAACCGATGCTTTAGTGCTGGTATGATCGCATCCAACACATAACACCTTCGTGTTCCTTATAAGCTCTCCCGTCACCTTCGTCTACATGATTTCCGGAGAGCCACGCGCACATCCGCCCTCATATGCTCGCGCTATGGAACATGAACATAACCCGTACGGAGCTGTCAAAATATTAAATTCCACAAAACCAAATGAGATAACAAAAAATAATAAATGGTTTTAAATAAAAGATAAATGTGTATCGGCAAAAAAGGATGCAACATGAGGAATTCCCAAGAGATCACCCATCCTAGTACTACTTTCGCCCAAGCACGTTTAGTTTTGGAGTTCTGATGGCATCCAGTGCTCTAGTTCTGGTATGATCGCATCCGACATGTAACACCTTCTCGTTCCTTATAAGTTCTCCCGTCACCTTCGCCTACACGGTTTCAGGAGAGCCACGCGCACGACCGCCCCCTATATGCTCGCGTAGCAGAACACGAATGTACCCCCGTGCAACGCCGTAAAAAAGGATGCAACACAAGGACTACACTTAACTTTCAGAGTTCTGATGGGGTCCGGTGCCTTAGTGCTGTTATGATCCTGTCCAACGTGTAATATTTTCCTGTTCCTTATAAAATATTAGTTTCATAAAACATGAATATTAAAAATAATAACGAATTTAAATGAAGGATAAATGTGTGCCAACAAAAAATAATATAAGAAATAATAACATGAAATATTGAATTCCACAAAATAACAATATTAAAATATAATAGTAAATTGAAATAAAAAAAAAAGGCGTACGAACAAAAAGGGATACAAATATCAAATGCCAGAACTGGATGTAAGAGATTTCGCCAAGTCCCCTATTTTCACATTGTTAAGAATTATAGAAAAAAACACGGTAACATGCTAATTTTACTACGGCTGGGATATTGTTTTGCTATGATGTGGATGTGGTATTGTTTTACTATGGCTTGGATGAGGTATTGTTACTATTGTTATTTTCCATTCTAAGGGCCTAAATGAAAGACAAATGTGTATCGGCAAAAAAGGGATGCAACACGAGGACTTCCCAGGAGGTCACCCATCCTAGTACTACTCTCGCCCAAGCACACTTAACTTCGGAGTTCTGATGGGATCCAGTGCTTTAGTGCTGGTATGATCGCATCTGACATGTAACACCATGTCGTTCCTTATAAGCACCTTCCCCTACACGATTTCAGGAGAGCCACGCGCACGTCTGCCCCCCATATGCTCGCGCAGCCGAACACAAATGTACCCCCGTGCAACGCTGTAAAAAAAAGAATGCAACACAAGGACTACACTTAACTTTCAGAGTTCTGATGGGGTCCGATGCCTTAGTGCTGTTATGATCCAGTCAGACGTGTAATACTTTCCCGTTCCTCATAACATATTAGTTTCATAAAACATGAATATTAAAAATAATAACGAATTTAAATGAAGGAAAAAGTCGTGCCAACAAAAAAGAATACAAGAAATAATAACATAAAATATTGAATTCCACAAAATAACAATATTAAAATATAATAGTAAATTTAAATAAAACACAAAGGGCGTACAAAAAAAATGGATACAAATATCAAATGGCACAACTTGGATGTAACGGATTTCACCAAGTCCCTGATATTCACATTGTTAAGAATTATAGAAAAAACACGGTAAGTTGCCAATTTTTACTACGGCTGGGATATTGTTTTGCTATGATGTGGATGTGGTATTGTTTTACTATGGCTTGGATGGGGTATTGTTGCTATTGTTATTTTCCATTATAAGGGCCTAAATGAAAGACAAATGTGTACCGGCAAAAAAGGGATGCAACACGAGGACTTCTCTCCCAAGCACGCTTAACTTCGGAGTTCTGATGGGAACCGATGCTTTAGTGCTGGTATGATCACATCCAACACATAACACCTTCGTGTTCCTTATAAGCTCTCCTGTCACCTTCGTCTACATGATTTCCGGAGAGCCATGCGCACATCCGCCCCCATATGCTCGCGCTACGGAACATGAACATAACCCGTACGGAGCTGTCAAAATATTAAATTCCACAAAACCAAATGAGATAACAAAAAATAATAAACGGTTTTAAATAAAAGATAAATGTGTATCGGCAAAAAAAGGATGCAACATGAGGAATTCCCAAGAGATCACCCATCCTAGTACTACTCTCGCCCAAGCACGTTTAGTTTTGGAGTTCTGATGGCATCCAGTGCTCTAGTTCTGGTATGATCGCATCCGACATGTAACACCTTCTCGTTCCTTATAAGTTCTCCCGTCACCTTCGCCTACACGATTTCAGGAGAGCCACGCGCACGTCCGCCCCCTATATACTCGCGTAGCAGAACACGAATGTACCCCCGTGCAACGCTGTAAAAAAAGGATGCAACACAAGGACCGCACTTAACTTTCAGAGTTCTGATGGGGTCCGATGCCTTAGTGCTGTTATGATCCTGTCCAACGTGTAATACTTTCCTGTTCCTTATAACATATTAGTTTCATAAAACATGAATATTAAAAATAATAACGTGTTTAAATGAAGGATAAATGTGTGCCAACAAAAAAGAATACAATACATAATAACATGAAATATTGAATTCCACAAAATAACAATATTAAAATATAATAGTAAATTGAAATAAAACACAAAGGCGTAAGAACAAAAAGGGATACAAATATCAAATGCCACAACTGGATGTAAGAGATTTCGCCAAGTCCCCTATTTTCACATTGTTAAGAATTATAGAAAAAAAACACGGTAACATGCCAATTTTTACTACGGCTGGGATATTGTTTTGCTATGATGTGGATGTGGTATTGTTTTACTATGGCTTGGATGAGGTATTGTTACTATTGTTATTTTCCATTGTAAGGGCCTAAATGAAAGACAAATGTGTATCGGCAAAAAAGGGATGCAACACGAGGACTTCCCAGGAGGTCACCCATCCTAGTACTACTCTCACCCAAGCACGCTTAACTTCGGAGTTCTGATGGGATCCGGTGCTTTAGTGCTGGTATGATCGCATCCAACATGTAACACCATGTCGTTCCTTATAAGCACCTTCCCCTACATGATTTCAGGAGAGCCACGCGCACGTCCGCCCCCCATATGCTCGTGGAGCCGAACACAAATGTACCCCCGTGCAACGCTGTAAAAGAAAGGATGCAACACAAGGACTACACTTAACTTTCAGAGTTTTGATGGGGTCCGGTGCCTTAGTGCTGTTATGATCCAGTCAGACGTGTAATACTTTCCAGGTCCTTATAACATATCAGTTTCATAAAACATGAATATTAAAAATAATAACGAATTTAAATGAAGGAAAAAGGCGTGCCAACAAAAAAGAATACAAGAAATAATAACATAAAATATTGAATTCCACAAAATAACAATATTAAAATATAATAGTAAATTTAAATAAAACACTAAGGGTGTACAACAAAAAGGGATACAAATATCAAATGCCACAACTTGGATGTAATGGATTTCGCCAAGTCCTTGATATTCACATTGTTAAGAATTATAGAAAAAAACACGGTAAGATGCCAATTTTTACTACGGCTGGGATATTGTTTTGCTATGATGTGGATGTGGTATTGTTTTACTATGGCTTCGATGAGGTATTGTTGCTATTGTTATTTTCCATTATAAGGGCCTAAATGAAAGACAAATGTGTACCGGCAAAAAAGGGATGCAACACGAGGACTTCTCTCCCAAGCACGCTTAACTTCGGAGTTCTGATGGGAACCGATGCTTTAGTGCTGGTATGATCGCATCCAACACATAACACCTTCGTGTTCCTTATAAGCTCTCCCGTCACCTTCGTCTACATGATTTCCGGAGAGCCACGCGCACATCCGCCCTCATATGCTCGCGCTACGGAACATGAACATAACCCGTACGGAGCTGTCAAAATATTAAATTCCACAAAACCAAATGAGATAACAAAAAATAATAAACGGTTTTAAATAAAAGATAAATGTGTATCGGCAAAAAAGGATGCAACATGAGGAATTCCCAAGAGATCACCCATCCTAGTACTACTTTCGCCCAAGCACGTTTAGTTTTGAAGTTCTGATGGCATCCAGTGCTCTAGTTCTGGTATGATCGCATCTGACATGTAACACCTTCTCGTTCCTTATAAGTTCTCCCGTCACCTTCGCCTACACGATTTCAGGAGAGCCACGCGCACGTCCGCCCCCTATATGCTCGCGTAGCAGA